>CABHPR010156771.1:21304-34783 GCA_902168415.1 Peromyscus melanophrys
AGATAGATAGATAGATAGATAGATAGATAGAAAAAAAGAAAGAAAGATAGAGCCTAGAGAGCCTGGGAGGCTTACCTAATAGTGATGGAGTATATTTGTTATTGTCTACACATTCCCCAAGGTGTCTGGCTACTGAGACTGCACTTGAAAATTATTAAATTATTCTAGCAATTATGGAATTGGATATGACACATGTGTGAGAGACTCTACTAAACAGAGGGATTCATAATTTTAAAGTTTCTAATTATTCCCTATAATGGGAATAATTTGGGCCCAGATAAGTTGTCCCTATTAGGAAATTAATTAAATGTTCAAAAGGTTAACAAGTGACCAAAAATCCTGGAAAGTAGAGGTGGTTGACTCACTGGTACACACAGCCCACATGCTTTATAATCTGAGAAGTTCTTTCACATGCTGGTCTACTTTCGCCCCAGAGTAGTGTAGAGGGAGGTTTTTTTTTTTTTTTTTCTCCCCAATCCTCATTTAACTAAGAAAATTGAATCTCTGTGGGATAAGGTTGCTGTCTTGATCACACAGTCACTAAGATGCAGATCCCAGCTGTGGTCATTCTGAAGTTCTAGCTACCATAACCCTTCTCTTGCAGGTGGATGAGTAAGCCACAAATATAATAATCTGTATAACAAATAATTACATACTAGCAATTGCAACATGTAGGGCCTCTTATTTAGCTATCCTATCTAGAGATGACTAGGAATCCAGTGACTTAGATTGGGGAGAAGAGGCTCTCCTTCCCTAGGCTGTTTTCTTCCTCTTAAACTTGTAGTTCAGTCAGGGTGTGTTCATTTTGTGCTTGCTTAAGCCCAGAAGCCCAAGGAGAAACACAGTAGTCATCATACACATAGCCTCAGACCCACCTCAATCATTCTTAACACATTACATATATGAAGTTTATGGTCAAGCTTTCTTTAATGGAGTATTCCTTGGTATCTAACACCCATAGCCTCAATTGTATAGCCACATTCCTGAGAGTATATAGATAGCACTAATAAGAACAGAAGGGTTAAAAAAATGAGGACACAAAGTTGGATGAGTATGAAATGAGGGATAAGCCTGAGAGGAAATGAGAGGAGAGGGTAGAGATGATAAAAATAATATATGTAAATGTCAAAGAATTAATAAAATTAATATATATATAAACAAAATACAAATTTACAAGTGAAAGAAACTAGGAAAAAAAGTTCTTAATAAATACAAATCAACAATGATCATTGTGGTGCTACCTGTAATCCCAAGCCTTGGGTGAGTGAGGCAAAGAGGTGATGGTAAGCTTGGAGCCAGCCTGGGCTCCACAAAAAGAACTTGTCTAAAAAAGAAAAGAAAAAAACAGTGCAAAACAACCAAATGATATTTAAAGATTTCAAAGTAAGTTAATGGTCAAAGAATGTTTTATTATACATTTTAAAATTAGAGTCTAAGTGAGATCTATTCATTATAACTGTGGAATGCCTCTTGAAAATGTATTTCAGTCTGTGGGAGACACAATTCTATATAGTTTTCAAAAAAATTCATTTGGTAAGAAAATTAGACTTCTGTTCACTAGTGTTTCATATAGTCTAAATATTTACATACTAGTTTTGTAGCATGCAGCATTTTCTGTGTTTCTTGTATATTGCAAAATTTGTTTGATTTGTCACTTTCTGGTTTGGTTCTTTTTGGTCATAATAGAATGTAATATTTTGATAGAGGTAATGATACAAAAATGTAATGGAAAATGGAAGGATTTCTCCACTAAAACTAACTTTTGGTTAGTTTGAGGAACATGTATCCTTAAAAATTATTAAGCTAGCTGCTACACATCAATTGTGATAATGATAAAATGAGGAATAATAATGTTCCATACTGATAGGAAATGCAATGGATTCTGTGGTGGCCATATATTAAATTATTCGAAGAATTTTTTAAGTTCAAATTCATGAACCCTACATAAAACAACTTATATTTGAATTTCTGTGATGGGAAGCAAAAGTCCTTACTTCCGAAAATGCCCTTCATTCTTTAAATACGTCACTTTGATCAAAGCCCATAAACTAAAAATAAATAAACAAACTCCTTTAAGGGACTACTTTGTTTCCTGGCTCTGAACTCCAGCAGCTAATATTTTTGAGTGACACCATGAATAAATAGCTGGACGGATACAAAACTGCACGTATGGATAAAGTAAAGATGAGTCAGTCTTCAGTGATTTAGTGGGGCTAATACTCAACAGAATAATGTTTGTTTAATTGTAAAAAGTCATGCATTTCTTTGCAAGGTAAGCAGTTCAAAGCATTTGTTTTGTAGGCTGATATGTAATACATTATAGATATGAGTTTATTAAAGAAAATAGATTAAACTTGACAATATTTTGCAGAAAAAAAAATCAGTAAGGTGGTACTCAAAAGTTCTCATAAATGAATGACAAAGTGAATATTAATAAATGAACAGAATGATTAAGAAGAAAAATACCATATCCCTGTTGTCAAATCATTTGTTTAATATAGTAATGAGAAAAGAATTCAATTCAGGAATCTTACCATTTACATACAACTCTCTTTAAAGTGGTGTAATGTTTGGGTTGATTAAAAAGTACTATACAAGCGACCCGGAGAGGTGGCTGTGAGGTTAGGCGCCCGGCCCGCGGCGGCAGAGGTGGCAAGTTCGATTCCCGCCCGCCAGTCTGCCTGAGTGATGACGTCATCATACATCATGTGGGGGGGAAAGTACTATACAAACTCCCACACTTGTGTAGAACTAGTGCTACAACTTTTGAATGTCTATCTGGACCATGAACTCATCCCATGCTTCTCTGCTAACCATGGAGACTTTTACGTTAAAAGAACTGATTATAAAAGCCAAGAATTACCAGATGCCCAGGAATGTTGTGAGGGTACATGTTTTTAACAGCTAATAAATCCTTGTATACTTCTACTGTGACTGTCAGTGTTTGTCATAAGACCCCTCCCTGTATTCTCACACTGCAAATGTTAACCTTTGCTAGTGACTTGATTTGATTTGATTTTGACATTTAATTCGTGAAAATTCTACGTATTGATCGTTCTACCTCTCATATTATCGCCTCTGTTTACCTGAGATGTTTCTGAGAGAATCAAATATAAAGCAATAAATGAAAGCATGTAGAGTTTAATAAAGACGCACAAATGAGAAAGATCATTAATGAAACATCACAAACATCGTAACAGTCATCTTGCAATTAAGAAATGGTGATGAGAACCTATAGTTATCTCTTTTTTTCTTGAAAAGGGTCAGTGGCGTTTATATCTCATCATGGTGTTTTCCTCCTAACATACGTGAAGAAAATGTCAAAATCGATTTGTAAATCTCAGGATAAAGATGGAAGAATGATTGTCATGGTCAGCAGGAAATACAATTCACACGGTAAGAAATAAAGCTAGAATGAACAGTGGAAGAATTCTGTCATTCACTAACCACGAATGTGGGATGATCTTTCTTGGAATCTTTCTCTCCTTTCCACCATCCAGCTGTGCTTCCTGAAGCCAATGGAGTAAACATGGGGAAGTTCACTAGAGTCAACAGAACAGTTACACTCTCCAATGGTGCAGGATTGCCATTAGTACAGCGCCATTGTCTCTTCAGCTAGGCATGTTAATGACTGAGATGCGAACTACCTGAATTCTGGGTAGAACATTTTCTGCTTCTTTTTGCTGCAGCACTAAGGGTTTAATGTTTTTCTCCCTACGGATTTTTCTGTGATGTTTTATTATTATTGTAAAGACTCCAGCTACCCCAACTACTATTTTTTTTATTTCTAATTACTAGATGTCTGACCTCTGGCAACTCATTTAACTTCTCTGAACATTTGTTTTCTCTATTTTAATATAGACACACTTTCTGTCCTACCTCATAAAGATCTTTGTGGCTCTAATTAAAAAAAGATATTTGAACATGATTATAAGTTGAACAAGACAATCAAATAATGAGGTATAATTATTGTAATTTAGTGTCTGACCCAGTTTTTTATCCAAGTTTCAAAATTGTCTGTCATACATGGAAAAGACAATGAATGTGATGACTAATTCATCCATGTCTAGGATTGCAGACAGATTCTTCTTACACCTCTGAATGGTGGTAATGGCTGCCTAGAGTGCTTATCAGACGTCATTTTCAGTTCATTTCTAGACGGTGGGAAGGAAAGAATTCCATGATCAATGAGTAATGTCTGCCATACACTCAAAAGAGAGAAATGGGGTCATGCAGAGTATGTATCTGCTAACTCTGTGTGGTGCTTTCAAGAGACAGTATATAGTAGATGTAAATGCGAAAATTCAGCCCTAGATGAATTATATGAAAACTCCACTAAGTTCTAAATACTGGACTATTTAATATATAAATACATACAGATAGATCATATATTATATAGGTGTATATATTTATATTGATGTTCATAGTCTCTTGAGTGCCTAGAAGAGCTATTAAAACTGCCAATACCTTCCTTGTGTGTGCAATGATGAATAGCTGGTATGACTTCCTTTCTTTTTTATATAAAGCACAAATCCTTCAATCTTACCTTGTCCCCTCCATTCTTTACTGCATTTCTATACTGAATTTCACAAACATATTCTACTTTCTAAGACTTTTTTAGACAGAGCTTCTCTGTGTAGCTATGGGCCTGTGCTGGATCTTGCTCTGCAGATTTTATGAGGACAAACACTTCTCTTCTGCTTAGAGATTTTCAGGAGAGATACACATTGTGTTATATTCGTCTTAAAAATTCAGCTTTTGACAAATAACAAGCCCTGCTTATTAAACATAGTTAAATGATGATGATAAACATGCCCAGGTGCTGAAAGGTGCTGTTAGGTAGAGGCTTGCTCTTTACAAATACAGAAGCCTAATGTCTAAAACTGTCAGTGCTTTTATGAATTGATCATGATTTTATCAAAAAATAATTAAAATAATCATGGCCCAATACAGTACCACCAATCCAAATGCTGGAAATGAAATTATGCTTCTCTTTTTCTCCCTGTAATCTCTCAGGACCAGGACAAAAAAAAAGGAGCAATATAAAATGAAGAGAGAAATTCAAAATTTTGAAGGAGAACAAAAAATATCAACTTCTTGTTAGCTTTATTTAAACTAATAAATTCTGTAGATAAAATAATTTATTTGAGGCAGTGCATCTTTTTCTCTCTTATAAGATATATACTTACCACCTGAACCTTCACATCCTTTCTCAGACCCCATCTAATTGAACAAAGTAGACTTAATTTGAATTAAACAGCCAAAGAATTTTACCTTAAATTGATATATCCTTAATCCCTATTTAAAAGGGTTCATTTCTGTGTAATAAAAAGAAGTGTGAATTGATTGGGTATTCTGAAATAGAATTATTTTGTATGCATCTCTATGCTGTACAATTCAGGTGTGGAAGGCAAAAGAGAGATTAGGATTAGAGGAAATAAGGGTAGGGGGAGGAACTATGAGCATGATGAGGAACAAGAATCAGAAATGACTTTAGTTTTATTAAAACATGGAAATAACACCCTAACAATGTTTTATGTACTTAAGTAATTTACCAAATTAAATACACAAAGCCTATCATTTACATTTGATATAATACCTCTTCAATTCCCCACTTACATACCAACCCTTTCATTGGTATTTTTATTTTACCTATATATGATTTTATGTATTGTTTTAGCCACTTACATTCACAAGAAAAGATTATTTAGGCAATTTATTAATTTAATATTGAATGAAAAAATAAAGCATCATTAAGAAGGCTTTGTAGAGTTTATGGTAAAATGTCAGCTTCTCATTCACCCAGTAGGAACTACAGAAACAATAGCATTCAAATATTAACTAGTTCTATCTTCAGGGTTGTTACAATTTAATTAGAAGCAATAAAACAATTACCATCATATTTGAAATAGAACATAATTTAGCACTGACGCCTATGGTTATAGGCTATAAATGATGATGATGAACACATAGAAGTAAAATCAATGTGAGTTTGTGTAAATCAGGAAATTTCATCAATGAGGTGTACTCGTAGAAGATGGAAAATAATGTTTCATACTTGCTGATTAAATTGGAATGTTTCTCCTTTATCTGCCTTTTGGCATTTTTGACCAATGTCATAGGTATTAAAAGAAAATTAACTAAATGGAAAGCAAAATGCAATTTAGAAATCATCAAGTGAATGACTATATCTTTGTACAGGGCTCAATGAGAGACTGAATACATATCACTAAGACCTGAAGTTAAACAAGGCTTCCTAAACACATTTTCTGTTAGAATATATTGACACAAGAAGTTAAGCTTGTGTATACGCACACACACACACACACACACACACACACACACACACACCCCATATATATATATATATATACACATATGCACCCTCATAAAAACATAAAAATATTCTCCAGACTTAACACCTCTGTCATCATCTAGTCGGGTGCAAGAAGAAAGCACACAATTCTTACAAATCAATCCTAAAAAGAAATGGAGAAGATGGGGTGAGACTTTTGAGTATCTTTCACTACATGAAAGCAAAAGACAACTGAAAGATAAGGACAATTTAATTTGTAAAATTTATTTATGACTACTGTTTTTGAACATTGGTAGTTCATTACATTCATATTTTATCATCCTCATCAGAAGAAAAGTATGCATGGCTTGAAAAGTCAAAAAAGTGAAAGTAGGTGAAACTACCATATAATCCAGAAATCCCCTGCTCTGAAGGCTGACAATGAAATACAAGACACACCTTGGTCTACAGAGGGAGACCAAGGACAGTCAGTGATATACAGAGAAGCCCTGTATCAAAAAACCAAAAATAAATTTAAAAAATTAATTAGTTAATTAATTAATTAATTAATTAATTAAATATATGTAAGCAAAGATGTAAGGGGATATGTAAGGGGAATGCCACACATTGTACCTAGGGGTGGAAGTTCAAACATCTACATGGAAATCAGTATTGAATGTCCATTAATAAGTAGACAAGAGTACTATGTGTTAGATATTTCAATGCTTTGTATATCTCTGCTCTTTAGTATTCACTGTCAACTTCACTGGATTCAAAAGATGCTGGCTTAAGGAACCATCCTTCAGTTAATTAAGAGGGCTAAGCTCAAAATATTCATTATATGATATGGCTGCTGTAGTTAGCAAAACAAATTACATCCTTTAACAATGCTAAGTATATTCTTTGCAAAAAAAAATAAATAGGTGAGGTAGTCTATGGTAATTAGCTGGATTTAGTATATTCTTCAAAACATCATATTGTATATAGAATGTTCATTTAATATTATCTGTCAGTTGAAAAGAGTAATATAATTATAAAAACTTTCAGAAGTATATGAATGTTAGGGTGGGGCATGTGTTAACTATTAACAAACGTGTAGAGAGCACTGTAATGTAGGAAAAAGTCCCCAAAGTAGGACACAAATAAATAAAATCAAACATAATGCTGTTCCACAAAGTTGTCGAAGCCCAGTCATGGAAATAAATAAGCTCTGACATTTACCAACTTGCCAGACATGTTGTAGAGAGTTATTCTTCAAAAGTTTAGCAATGACAAAAGTTTATTAGTACCATGGTTCCATATGGTTAACTATAGTTCTTCAACTTTCAAACCATCAGGAAAGTTATTGCCTCCAAATCTTTAATGTTTTCCAACATTGTTCCTTGAATCTTAGCATTTAAAATTAATATTACTCTTGAAATGAGAGAGGTATCTCCAAGTTTTCTTTGGGGAGTTAAACATTCATTGCGATCCATTTACTTTGAGACCCATGCAACAAGTTTGCTTCAGGTTTTCTAGCCAGTCCATTTATCCACCCCTGTCTTTAAATGTCAAGTTTATGCTAAGGAAGCCTACAGCCATCTCTGGCCCAAAGGTCTACATTGAACTACAGACTCATAATGATAGTTGTGGCACACAAGTGACTTTTTATGTTATGACGAGCATTATAAGTATCATTTCTGTAAAAGAAAAGAAAGGAACATGTATGGTTCAGCTCATGGCACTGTGTTAATGAAAAGGATGTTTCAACTCCAAACTGAAGGTTCTAGAAGATAATGACGGCACATGGTACAACATACAGGCATAAGAAAGAGCTTTCTAAATGGGACTCAGTAACACATGAATGGAGACTAGCGTGTGGCAAATGGGAACTCATGAAATTAAAAACTTTTATACAAAAAAGGAAATAGTAAAACATGTGAAAAGATAATCTACAGAATGGTAGAAAAACTGTCAACTACACATTCAACATAGAATCAATATCTAGATTACATAAGGAACCAAAAAATAAGAAATAAAATTCAAGAAATCAAGCAAAATAAAAACAGGGTTAAAGAATGGAACAGATAATTCTTAAAGAAGAAATATGAATGAATAGCAAACAATTTACAAAGCATTCAACATTGTTATCTGTGATAGAAACACTAATTAAAACTACCTTGATGTTATATCTGACCCCAGTCAGAATGCCTGTTCTCAAGAAATCAAATCATATTAAGTCCTGGTGAGACCAGGAGAAATAGGTCCTGTTACTGCTTATGAGATTGTAAACAGTTCTAGCCACTATGGAAAACAGTGTGGAGTTCTTGAAAAGTAGAAAAAGAAAATTATTTTGTGAATCAGTTATTCCAACTCTGAGCATGTATCAGGATTCAGCATCCTTCTACAGAGATATTTCCTTATCTGTGTTCCTTTCAGCTCTATTCATAATAGCTATGAAATAGAATCAGATTGTATATCCAAGAACTGATTAATATAAATTGATGTTGAAATGTTGGCCATATACACAATGAAGTTTTATTCTGCTGTTAGGAAAAACAAAAGTTGTAGGTAAATGGATGAAAGTGGAAAAATAATACTGAATGAGGTGATGCAGGCACAGAAAGAGAAAGTCTGCATGTTCTGTCTCACATGTGGACCTTAGCTTCTATTATCTAATTTGTTATGTTTATCTTGGAGTTCCTGTAGAAGCCAATAAACTAGAAAGAGCTTACCAGCAGGGTATGCCTAAAGGGAAGCAGTAGAATAAAGGTAGAAAAGGGGGGATATTCATGATAAAGGGACTTTAGAAAGAAGAGGTTGAAACATAGGGCAAATGAAATGGGGGGGGGGATTAGCCGGAATAAAGGCACCATGAAAAAGTCCATAGGGAAACGTGTGGCAATCAAATTAAAAAAATTATAATTCATAATTTTAAAAAAAGTTTGATGGGAGAGACATTGTATAGCTGGAAAAGTCTTGGGCTATTAAACAAAGCTGCAATGCCAAGGATGGGATGATACTTTATACATTGTTGTAGAGAAGCCCCAGAGACAGCCAAAGCAACACAGGTTCTTGACAATTGTCTTGGTTTAATGTACAGCCCAAAGGGTGCATGATACAGAGAAATCAAGCTGGAAATGAGCTTAGTGCTTCCTCCCAGGCTAGCTATCAGAGTCCCAGAGTTGCTAAGCAAGCTGCTGAGAAAGAAAAGGCATCAACTGTCTCCGTTACAGATAGACTGCACACTCTACAAACTACAGGACCCACTTGTGTAATGGTAGCACTAATGCTATGGTGGAAATCAACTGCTCTCTGATTGGATTTTAGTCCTACTCAACAGGAAAAATATATATTCTTGGTATTATAAACCTGGTTAAAAAATTTCAAAGAGGAGATCATTGGCCAGTGGCATACTGATTCCTGGCTGCAACAACACATCCTCAAATTGCTTTATATTTAATTAAATTTTACCATTGATTAGTTGATTGAGTGATTGTGGCACTAGTGCTGGAACACTTGGCCTTATGATTGTTAGGAGAATACTCTGTCAATAAGCTAATATCTCCTCTCTCTCTCTCTCTCTCTCTCTCTCTGTCTCTCTCTCTCTCTCTCTGTCTCTCTCTCTCTCTCTGTCTCTCTCTGTCTCTCTCTCTCTCTTCCTTCATTTCCAATATTTATTTACTTATTTAATTACCACATGCAATTAGATTAAGTTATGGTGAACAAAAGTGTTTGGCAGGGCACTAGGTTACCAGGAATTACCAGGTGGGTTTTCGATTTGTTCGGTTGCTTGTTTTGAATTTTTTTAGCACAAATATCTCATTTAATAGAGACAGTAGTGCTTTCAATGTCTTAGCTATTTCTTCTGCACCTTCTGTAACATAAGAATTAATTTTTAAAACCAGATATTTGTACAGTCATGCAAAGGGAATGATGATAGAATGAGACAGTAAGAAAACAATTCTGAGAATTGAGTAAGTGCCAAGAATTCTCATTTAGTGTTCTTTTCTTCCCTCTTACAATCCAATGGGGGAGTAGAAATAACCATCATACTGTTTTTCATTGACAGTGTAACATCAGAGACATCAGGGTACTCACTTAAGGTCTCAAAGACAGACTGTGGCCGAACGAGGTTTAGACCCAACTCCCCTCCATGTTCTTTAATGCATAAATTGATTATAGGCCATGACAAGTGTATCTTCTGCAATTGGGATGCAATACCTCACTTCTTTATGGAAGAAATTATTGAAATCCTGGTAACTAAATCAGAGACTGAAAAATGTCCCTGCTGTTTCCCTGACCTAGGTTCTTTCAGATATTTGCCAACTGTTGCAAACATTTCATCTCAAAGTTCCCTGGGCCTTTCTCTTTTCCCTGGGAAATTCTCTAATTATGCTCTGCCTCTCTTCAGCTTCCTTCCTGCTCTCCCTGCCTCCTTGGCCCCTCTCAAATGGGAATTAATCCAACCTGAAACAAGCTGTCACCATGTGAAGATTAGATTGTGATTATTGCTTAGGAGAAAGATGTTTCTGCCCCCTCCTCCAAAAGCCATATTTACAGACAAGAATTCATGGGGCATGTGCCCAATTGATACATTTCTTTTCAAACAGCAGATCAGACACTGAAGTGGGATGCAAATTTAATTATTCCACATGTACAGAACAGAATCAGAATCTCATTGTTAAATTTGTTCTCCTATGTTGGAAAGATTAAAAACAAAAGATGTTGAAGTGGTTTGTGTGAGTGGAATAAATTTTAGTTCATAAAATGTGAGGCAGTAAAATAAGGGCAGAAAAAGGACTTATTTCTAGTACATTGAATTATCTTTAGTTTAAATGTTCCTTCTCAGAAATCTTTGTTCCTTACATATATTTGCTAAAATTTATATAATCTCCTTTACTGTGGTGATTTCTCCAAATAACTCCCTTCAAGGACATTGTGCATTGCCATTATATATATATATATATATATATATATATATATGTAAATATATATATGTATATATTTTAATATATATTTAATAAAATTAAACAATTAGAAAATACATATTAGATCAGCAGTTAAAACCAAAACTGTTATCTCCAGTTAGAATCAATCCTTTGCTCTACAGTTGAATAGTTATCTTATGTTAGGCAAGATACTTGACTTTCTTATGCTTCTAGTAATTAGTCTGTAAAATGGAGACAAGATCAGGGCTCATGTTTCCCAGGTATCTTTTGGAGACAATAAGTCAGTACAGGTATGTACATAGATAAGTGTCTGATACTTGATGTTATTAGACTACATTCATTACTTACCTTCCTTCCTCTTCAATACATTTTAGTGACTTAACTAAATTCTGTTTTTCCTATAGGACCATTTTCACCTTTAATTTTTCACCTTTAAGTCACCACAGCTCATAGTGCCTGACTCAAATGGCTGCCATTGTGATCTTCCTTGGATGATATATCTACATGTATAAATTACATCTCCTGTATTCAATGATCTAAGCATGAACAGAAAGGATCATCTCACCTTTCACAGAATAGAGAGCAGCTTAAGTGCTCACCAACCCCATTGGGTTAATACATGGAGAACAGATATTTTAAATCAGTCTTTTGAAGGACCCTTTCTACTGCCTATCACAACTTCCCTCTTTCCTTCAATTTCTTCAATTTGTATTTTAAAGCAAAGACAATTAAAGATTGGCAAAAGCAGAAAAAAAACTGCTGTGGGATGTTCTGTATGTCAAATGTGTTGCCAATAAAACACTGATTGGCCAGTGGCTAGGCAGGAAGTATAGGCGGGACTAACAGAGAGAATAAAAAGAGAAGGAAGGTGGAAGGAGACGCTGCCAGACGCTGCCAGCCACCGCCAGGACAAGCAGCCTGTAAAGATGCCGGTAAGCCACGAGCCATGTGGCAAGGAACAGAATTATAGAAATGGATTAATTTAAGATATAAGGACAGTCAGCAAGAAGCCTGCCACGGCCATACAGTTTGTAAGCAATATAAGTCTCTGTGCTTTCTTGGTTGGGTCTGAGCGGCTGTGGGACTGGCAGGTGAAAGAGATTTATCCTGACTGTGGGCCAGGCAGGAAAACTCTAGCTACAAAAAACTTTCAGGAAAGAAAGACTGATTGCAGAGTTTAATCTCTTCTTTTTCTATAGACAATCATGGTTTATCTTGCTGTAGGCAGAGCTTTGCAAACTTCAGGACCCTTGGAAGATCTCCTTAAAATACATGTGTAATGACTCCATTTGCATTTATAGAACTCCACCTGAGGCCTGAGTTTCTGCCAGACACTCGAGTCTTTGAGTAGCACTGTCTAGTGCAGCCTATAGTTCACATTGTCAGAGTGTGTGAAAGAGTAACAGTGCAGTAGGTGTGAGATGAACTGTGTACCATTTTTAACATGTTTTGTCCAGAGAGAATTCTATTAATGCTCTGTGCCACTGAATAATCTGAGTGTGTGCTATTATGATCAATCCACATGAGCCTATTAAATGGGTAACAGAATGTATTAAGGCATAAATTGAGGAAATACACTCATGAATACAGAACAGAGTAGACAGATGAAGTTGTCCTCTGATCTGACTGGGAGTGAATCTACCTCGAAGGCAGGAGAGAAGAAGCATGTGACCCTTCTCCAAATTTTTATAAGAGGTTATGTGCAATGGCAGGAAGCACTGCCTCCTTTGGGCCATATAGCCCTAGGTCATGGGCAGAGCAAATACCACTGTATTTCCCTTTTTTGTCTAAATAAGAAGATTCTAATTTTAATGCAAACTATATACACTAAGAATGATTATCAAGTATTTTTCAGGAAAAACAAAGGGTAATAACATAAACAAAAATGGAACCAACAATAACATCAAATAAGAAAGACATGCTAAATGTCTGGGAATGTCCAGAACATGAGTAAATGGCAAATTGCCAAGATTATTCCAATAGCTGTCCTATCTTGAAGATTCTAATTTTAGTACTAATATGTTCTAGCTAAGATACAAGAAGATTGTAGCCAGGAGTCAGTGGTGCATGCCTTTAATCCCAGCACTCAAGAGGCAGAGCCAGGTGGATCTCTGTGAGCTAAAGGCCAGCCTGGTCTACAGAGCAAGATCCAGGACAGGCACCAAAACTACACAGAGAAACTCTGTCTCAAGAAGAAGAAGAAGGGGAAGAAGAAGAAGAAGAAGAAGAAGAAGAAGAAGAAGAAGAAGAAGA
>CABHPR010156771.1:34793-75561 GCA_902168415.1 Peromyscus melanophrys
GAAGAAGAAGAAGAAGAAGAAGAAGAAGAAGAAGAAGAAGAAGAAGAAGATTGTAACTTTTAACTATCTGGTCTTCAACCCCATCAAAGACCTGAAAAGGGCAAAATAATACCTGACAAAACAGAAAATGCAAGCAAGCAATTTTTGAAATTCTTGTGAGAATAGACAGAGACAGCTAGAAGCCTGGACAGTCACCTAAAGTTTCTCAGCAATTTGACTACAGGCCTAGAATATCTGACAGATCATTTTCAGAATCAGGAATTTTGAAAGACCTTCTTACCCTGTCTTGGCAGAGTTCAGTAGTCAATTTTACTGGTGTCCTATCAGTCTGAAAGGACAGCCTTCATACTATCAGCAGTTGTGGTAAGGGCAGTTCTTTGCCCAGCAGGCCTATTTGTTCCAAGAAGACAAACTTCTAAAGGGAAATGTCTTATAAGCCCAACATTCTCTCAGGATCTAATCAGTGCTACCAGGAGCAATCATGTCTCACGTCAACAGAATTCTAAGTTATCAAAACAATTAAATGTCATATTCTCTAGGTCTATGAAGTGTTTGAGGATTACCTCTGCATCTGACCTATGTTTCTGTATGGGTGACTATAGTTCCATAAGTTTTGTCTATCTGAAAAACTTAAGGACTAAGGCTTCACATTAACAAGATAAACAGTCTGTAAGCAGATGTACCATATAAGGACAATGACCTGAAAATTGTGACAATACACAAAATATCTTAAACAGAGGTAGAAACGAATAGTGCAATATGTAATATGACAACAACATCCTTAATATATATCAATGTGCAAAATATCCTAAACAGAACTGGAACATACATACAGTATGATAAATATAATATTACACTTGTATAAATGTAAAACAGTAGGAAAATGTGTAAAATACAACAAATATAGTTTTGTATTTGTATCAACATACAAATTATCTTAAATAAGAATATAGAAATAATTTATATTTATATCAATATATAAGAATCCATATCAGTGCAAATTACCCAAGACTGATAGTTTGCTAAACCATTTTACTAGTAGAAACAATAATCTACCCTAATATATTATACCTATTCATCCCCCTTTTTCTTTTCTAAAGGAGAATATTGAGTCTAAATTTCATTGTTCCACCCCCAACCCTATATCCATACACCCATAACCCTGAGAAAAATGAAATCTTTGGGAGAGGGGTGTCATTTTCTTAGAATTACTTCCTGCTATTTAGGGGTAACAGTATCTCTGTGGGGTCCTGTAAGAAATCTTAGATAGTTTGGATTCAATAGGGGTAGCTGTAGAATCTGCAGTCAATCTAAGTCTCAAAGTAATGGGTAAGATTGTCTGAGATTCTGTCTAGAATTGTCATATGATGGACCATCTCATCATAGAACTGTCCTGAAGAGTTTTCAGTCCAAAGCTGATCATCGAGTAATGTTCTTAGGTATCATGGCATCTTTCTGGACTGAGTAGAGTTGTTGTTGTGGGGCCTCATCTTCCTTCTGGAGACTTCAGAGAATGCTATTGGGAAGTCATATTTTCACTGTGGAAAACTTAAACATTATTAATATTGAAATGGATAGTTTGGATTATAAGATCACATGTAAGGAAGGATTCTGAGAAATTAAGAATAAGCATGGAGAGAAATAAAATCTTGGTAACAATGGTCCGTAGATTATTGATTTTCTTCCGTCTTACATCAATTGGGTCTTCCAACATGAGACATAATTTCTTTTAAGAACATACTTGGGTTTAGAAAGGGAGAGAGCCACATTACAACTCTAAAGCCAGCTTGATTTATTATTGAACCAGGAGCACAGCTATTCTAGAGTTAAAGAGGTATTGATGTTAGGCAGTGAAATATTACCTTGTAGAGTCTATTGGTACCAGTAGGTTCTTCCCTTCTGCTGTAGACATCTGGGTGTCCACAGCCTTCTGAATTCTTGAAGATAGGTATTCCTATTATCCTGTAAAGAAAAAAAAAACAGAACCCTGCCATGACCCTTGTTTGTTGAATTTTCTTACAACTTGTAGAGTTGTCACATTGGTGGATGAGCTATTACTTCTCCTCATCAAGGGGTTTCTCCCGTTTGAAGTGAATTTTTATTAATTTTGTTGGTATCCATAGCTTTTCTTCTCCTGCAGAAACAAAAGCAAAACCCCTTCTCCAACATAGGATGTATCCTGTGTTCCATTCCAAGGACAATACAAGTAAACCAGTTGGTTTAGCTCTGTTTTTTCTGTTGTCCAATGTTTCTCTGCACCTGTTATTCCTTTCTCATCAGCATTGAGAAAATTCAAGTTTAATAAAGAATTATGTAATCTATTTCTAGGAAACATTGTTACCTGTTGCTGTTTATTTAGCATATTCTTTAAAGTTTGATTGAATCTTTCTATGACTGGTTGACCTGTAGGATTATGTGGTATACCTGTAACATGCTTAATATTGTAATAAGCAAAACACTGTCTCATTTTATTGGAGACATATGCTGAAACATTGTCAGCCTTAATTTATACAAGTATTCTCATGATGGCCATAACTTCTAATAGGTGTGTAATCACATAATCAGCCTTTTTCATAACTCATAGGAGTTGCCCATTGAAATCCTGAATAGGTGTCAAAAGTATGGTGTACATATTTTAATCTTTCGAATTCTGTGCAATGCAACACATCCTCTACCAAATTTCATTTCTTTGTATACCTTTTGGGTTGCTTCCTGCAGGTGATGGAGTTTGGTTATGGAAGGAACAAGAAGGACACTTTTTATAATTTCCTTGGCTTGTTGTCAAGCAATGGAAAAATCCTTCTTCAAACCCTTGCTATTTACATGGTGTTTTTTTTTATGAAATTCTGAGACTTCTAGCACATTACCTATTAATAACTGATCAATCTCATCACTACCTTGTGCTAGAGGACCTGGCAGACCTGTATGGGATCTGATGTGTGTTATATACGTAGGACGTTCTCTATTTCTGGTGACTTCCCCTAATTGTATAAATAGGGAAGTTAATTCTGTATTATCAGGAATAAATTCAGCAATTTCAACATGTAAAACAACTTTCTCTGCATATTGAGAGTCAGTAACTATATTGAGAGGTTCCTTAAAGTCCATTAGTACTGTAAGAATGGCATACATTTCTACCTTTTGCAAGGAATAGTAGGGGCTTTGAACCACTTTATTTCAACCTCCTGATTTGTATCTTGCCTTTCCTGGTTTATTTACATCAGTATGGATTGTGGGGACTCCAGAAATTGGTTTTTGCTGTACAATATGAGGAAAGACCCATTCAGTTCTCTTTAAGCATTCTATTCTCTTGCTTTTGGTATATAGTTGTTAATGCTCTTTGCCAGTATTCATTACATTTCCATAACCAGGAAATTTCCTCATCAGTTAAAGGTACTACAATTTCTGCTGGGTCCATCTTTGTCAACTGATGAAATCTTAATTTTCCTTTTAGAATTAAATCAGAGATCTTTTCTACATAAGTCTTTAACTTCTTACTTGGTTTATGTGGTAGAAATATCCATTCCAATGCAATATCTTCCCTCTGCATCAAAATCCCTGTGGGGGGTTATCTAGAGGGGGAGACGACAAGAATGCAGTTAAGTTCTGGATCCACACGATCCACATGTGCCTCTCATATTTTCTTGTCTACTAGAGACAATTCCTTCTCGGCTTCAGCAGATAATTCTCTTGGACTATTTAAGTTATTGTCCACTTTTAGGGTATTAGCCAAATTTACTAGTCCATCTTACGGTATTTCAATGCTAGCCTGTAAGTTAGAAATACTTCCTAACAATTTTTGAAAATTAGTAAGAATCTGCAATTGTTCTTTCATCAGTTGTACCTTCTGGGTTCTATTTTTTTTTGTAGCTTTATCTTATATTCTAAGTAATTAATAGAATTTCCTCTTTGTGTTTTTTCACAAACAATTTATAATCCCCAGCAAGCCAAAAATGTTTTTACTTCAACCATGTTTTCTAAGGTACCTACCTTTGGATCAGCTAATAAGATACCATCCATATAATGGTAGATTATAGATTGTGGAACTTTTACATGAATTATTTCCAATGGTTTTTGCACAAAATATTGGCACAGGGTGGAGCTATCTAACATTCCCTGTGGGAGAACCTTCCGTTGATATCTCTTGACTGGCTGGCAACTATTATAAGTAGTTACTGCAAAGGCAATTGTTTTTATATCCTTTTCTTGTAGAGGCATGGTAAAGAAACAGTCTTCTAAGTCATTAACTATAATAGGCCATTCTGTAGGTAACAGAGAGCACAAGGGTATCCCATTCTGTAGGGAAACCATAGGCTGAATTAATTTATTTATGGCTCTCAGTTCAGTCAGCGTTCTCCAATTACCAGAATTCTTTCTGAAAACAAATACAGGAGAATTCCAAGGGCTAGTAGATTCTTTAACTGCTCCTGAACCAGCTGTTCTAAAGCTTGTAGCTTTTCTTTGGTCAAAGGCCATTGTCCAACCCAGACAGGTGTATCAGTTAGCCATTTTAAAGGTAAGGTTGCTGGTACTTCTGAGAGTTTGACAGCAGTTGTGCTCTGTGTATGTACAGTCTTAATGGTTGGTGGCTCCTTTTTTTATAGCATCTTATAATGTTATTTCTAGAAACGTGAATTGGTCTGTATTCCAATTCTGAGATTATAGGAATTTTAATCTGGGTATTCCATGGCTGTATCAGACCTTGGTCCCAAAGATTCACCACCACATTTGCCAATTATGGCTTCAGGCTTCCTCTCTGTCTTTCTGGCATTCAACATTCTGGCATTCTATGCATTCAACTCATCCTGATCTTGGTTTTAACTGAGACAGGGTTCCAATCCCTAGAAATTGAACATTTACCACTTGAAGAGGCCAATTTGGATGCCATGAGTTTGATGTAATTACATCCGAAATTGTGTCTAGCAGGCCCTCCAGGAAAACACCATTAATTTGCACCCTAAGCTTTGGTCTTTGTTACTTTATGTAAGTCTGCCAAAATATTCATTTTATGGTGTTTTCTAGAATTTTTGATCCATCTATCAAAGCTGTTCTATCTTTCAGTGCAGTATCATTTGTTACATTAGACAATGGAATATTTAATTTTCCTAGAGAGAAATTTCCTCCACAGTGGCTGGAAATGTTTGGTCCACATTTGGTTTGGGGGCCTGTGAGAGGCCCCCTGAGGCATTTCTCACTGAAAAAGTGTTGCCTCATTTATCTATTGTTGATCTACATTTATTGGTCCAATGTCGGCCTTTACCACATCTTCTGCATAACCCAGAAGGTTGGGGCCTCTCATTTGGGTTATTTCTAGAAGGAGTATTGCTTCTAGGAGCACCTTGTAAACAATTTCTTCTCATATGAACTGGTGTACCACAGTTAAAACATTTGGTACCTTGAGGCCTCCTTTCTCCTCTGGAAATTTCCTCTCCTATCTGTGGTGGTATTGTGTTCCTCAAAATATTATGCACCCCAATAAAATTATCTGGGGTCAGAGAACAGAATAGCTACTAGATATAGAGGCCAGAAAATAGTGGCACACATGCTTTTAATCCTAGCATTCCAGAGGCAGAGATCCGCCTGGATCTCTGAGTTCAAGGCCGCACTGGAAACAGCTAGGCATGGTGACTCACACCTTTAATCCCAGGAACTGATAGCAGAAAGCAGAAAGGTATATAAGGCATGAAAAACCAGGAACTAGAGCTGGTTAAGCTTTTAGGCTTTTGAGCAACAGTTCAGCTGAGAGTCATTCTAGATGAGGACTGAGAGGCTTCCAGTCTGAGGAAACAGGATCAGCTGAGGAACTGGTGAGGTGAGGTGGCTGTGGCTTGTTCTGCTTCTCTGATCTTCCAGCATTCACCCCAATACCTGGCTTCAGGTTTGTTTTTATTAATAACTACCTTTAAGATTCATGCTACACCTATCAAAGCCTCATTACCATAGTTAAGAGACTCAACATCCATTGTATATTGAATCCATTCCTCCAAAGGTGCTGACCTGACCTTTAAAGGTGTAGGTACTCTTTTACATTCTGTATTAGTGCTATGAAAAGCCAAAGATTGAGTTAATACTTGTTTTAATTGTGGGTCTGATACTGCTTTGTTTATAGCCATGGTCAGCCTTTATATAAAATCAGTAAAAGACTCTTGTTGTCCTTGGAAAATTTTTTGTATATACCTCAGTTGGTTTCCCTGGTCCTGGATTTTCCCCAAGCATTTATAGTTGCTGTATGACATAAGAATATTTTATGTTCATGAAAAGTAACTTGTACATTTCTGTCAGTGAAATATCCCTCACCAAGAATTTGATCTTGGGAGATCTCCGCTGATCTTACACTGCTGTTCCAGGCATCTAGCTTCTTCTCTCAACTAGCTTTTCCATTGTAACTGCTGGCTATATTCTAGAACAGCTGAAAATAACTGATTCCAGTCATCTGGCGTGATTCTATTTATGGAAGACCATGTATTTAACATCTGTTTTACATGTGTTGAGTGTATACCATAGGTGACCACTGCTTCCTTAATTTTTAAATCTCTCATATGAATACATTGCAAAATATATATTCTACATATGGCTCAGGATGTCTATCATCTGCTGGCTTCTCATGGATGGTGACAGGATAAGCCATTATATAAAAGTCGTCTGGTGATGTTATGACTTGTATTACCTTGACCTTTTGTTTATTAGTTTTTTGTCATATTTACTGAGAGATTCTTCCAGAGCTTGGAATGGAGCAATTACAATTTGTTGCAGCATTTGAACCTCCTCTGTTGTAAAGGATTCTAGAGATTTCATGGAATCATACAACTTTTTATGTTCTTCTGAAACATAAGATTCCATGGACCTCATTTTATCAATTATCAATAATCTTTACTACTTATAAATTATCTGAATAGTGTTAACATTGCTCTGGATGGTTATTGTTTTATCTATTAAATATTCATATTTATTATCAATAGAATTAAATCTGGTTGTACAGTTATTATTTTTGGACTGAAGTTATTGTGGAAAGTTAGCCGATTCCAAAGAAAGAATCCTTCTGTTTAAATCTTTATTGCTACTTTGCAAAGCTTTAAGTTGTTGTGGTAAGTTAGCAGATTCCAAAGAAAGAATCCTTTTATATCAATCTTCTTTACTACCTTATAAAGCCTGTATCAGTCCCATTAATGCCTCCTTTTTGCTACTAACATTGAGCCAATTTTTCAATGATATGATGTGAATTATTATGCTAATTGCCATAAAGAGTGAATATTATATACATCCCAAGAAGGTCTTATATGTCCTGTAGAAATTCATTCATGATACAAGAAAAAATAATAATAATTCCTGGATGTAATATTTTCTGCCATTTTTTGAGAAATATTCAAACTTTGTAAAGAAAAATTTATTAATTACTTATTTTATCAATCAGTTTAAAGTGTAAAATTATCAAGTAATTTACCTCAGATAAAATCCTCAAAAGATTGTCTTTTGTGTTCAGATGTTCCAGATGTAATTGACCAGGTTGGGTGAATGGCTGATTCATTCCATGATTTTTGGATGTAGTATCTTTGCTTGGCCAGTAGGTGTTGCACCAAAATAGGTCTGGTGTGAGCTGACTGAGGCTCCCTGAATGGGCTCTGTGAATCAAACACTAACCCAGGCAACTCCTACCTGTGAGTAGTGGACAGAGATGCCAGGATCACAACAGATGAGGCAATACACCAAGCAAACAATTAGAAGTGCTGCCTGGGACACCTGCAGACACTCTGCAGGACTTGCTGTGCTTGTGCACTCCATGGTGGCTGTGCACAAAATGGCAGCAGCAGTGTGAGTTTCAAAAGATGGAGTTGGCAGCAGCTACACCGACCAGTTTTAAAAGTAAAGGGATTGTCTGCTGGTAGTCTCTAACCAGGTCGGAGTCTGACCCGATCTGGCCTCTATAAGCACAGAACTAGAAAGGAGCCTAGTGCGGGCACCTTTCTCTGGTACTCTATCTGCTAAAGAATGCAAGTGCTTTTGGCAGTGGTTACAAGAACAGCTGCCTTGTGAGTTGCCTGGCCAGAGAGTGACTGACTCACATGCCACATGAGCTGCCTGGTCTTCAGGCTCTCTGCTGGGCTGCTGTATGCAGCTGGTCACCTGAGAAGGGGTCAGGCTGTTCCTGGGGGGGTTTGATCTGCACTGGCTCTGCAGGGCAGAGAAACTCACCAGCAGTCACCTGTGTGTGCTACGGTTTGGTCACACAAGCAGCCCCTATGGGGATGTGTGAGGTTCAGATCCATGTGGTTGGGACTGAGAGGCTCATGGGTGCTAGCTAGGCAGACTTACAGTGAACACAGGAGCCTCTGAGCAAACCTGCTGCTGCTGCTGCTGCTGCTGCAGACACTGCATGCACGTGGCATCACGTGGGTGCGACTTATTATGATCAATCCACGTGAGTCTATTAAATGTGTAACATAATTTATTAAGATATAAATTGAGGAAATACACTCATGAATACAAAATTGAGTAGACAGCTGAAGTTATCCTTTGATCCGACCAAAAGTGAATCCACCTGGCAGGCAGGAGCAGGGAGAAGGGGCATGTGACCCTTTTCCAACTCCTTTTTTTTTTGTAAAACATATAAGTATATTTTACTTTTATAATATTAAACGTACAGTTTTTTCCTGTCTAGTGTTATATCTCTGTAAGAAGTAGAAAATCTGTTTTCTCACAACTTGTGACACCTTGCACAGCCTTGGTGCAGGGGGGAATGGCTTGGACCTGCCTCAGCCGAGTGTGCCAGGCTCTGCTGACTCTCCAACTCCTTATAAGAGGGCACGTACAATAGCAGGAAGCACAGCCTCCTTTGGGCTGTATAGCCCGAGGTCATGGGTGGAGCAAAAACTACTACAGTGTGATATGATTTTACAGTTTTGGAGGACATTGCAGGCTTATAGTCATCACATTTACTTTTTAAGACACTTCTGCAGAATTATGTTACTTTGATAGTACTAAGGCACAGTGTTTCTGCAAATGGTGACATTCAGTGTAGGCTAAACTTCTGTATCATATAAACATGTTCAAATTTTGCCCCTTTTCCATTACAGTCATATGATCAGAGTTTCAATTTTCTGCCATATAAATTATTTGTAATTATACATATAATCGTATGTGACTATGACATACAAAGAGCATTAATATAATTTAATTTGTCATTGTTAATCTTGACTACAATCCACTTTGGAAAATAAATACAACTATCTCACCCCTCTTTACAGATGAAAATATGCCTTGGTCTTAGATTGCTTATCTCAGATTATGAAGTCACTGTTTTTGTATATCAAAACTTACATACATGGCCCTGATTCAAAATCTTTCCTATTTAATATTAGGGTATGATAAATTGAATCATTGCTATTTAGCTGATACATTTTTAAAGCTGCATAAGAAACCTTGAATATTAATTTCTCCACAAACAACCTCTTAATGTCAGAGTGACAATCCCTACCCCATCCCTTTAGCATTATGAGGCTCTTCATTTGACTTGCCTGTTGCTTCTTTATGGCTTGCTCTGTCCCAGAGCAGTGAGGACAGATGAAAACCATGTATCAGTTACAGATAATCATGTCTCCATTTAGCACAGGCAAGTGATTTCTCATTGTCCCTGTCAAATAAAACCAGCCCTTAGCACAAGCTATTTCCTTCGGAAAACACAGTTCTACTTCGTCCCTCCCTGAGCTCACTTAGATTAACATTAATGATCTTTCCTCACAGATGGGTCCCAGAGCATCAGACCCTGCCAAGCCATTTTCTATTCAAAATGATTCTTGTCTTGGCCTCTTGCTTGCGTTGTGGCCCCATCTCAATTTGGAAGCAGCAGCAGTTAGCAGCTGTTTTCACACTTAGACTTGGAAAGGAGATTCTGAAAGACTTGGAGAGAAGTCAGGGCTGGGAAGGAGAGAAAGGGGGCATGCTTTTTATTGTATAATGGAAGCTATAGGTTGGACATATACACCTCAAAGGAAAAGACAGATGCTGAAAGGAAAAACTGCCATGAAATTTGATAGTTGACTTTGAGACATGGAATTAATGTTTCAACCTTTTCAAGTATTTTATACTAGAAGCTAAAATAATTTCTACTACATTTTAAAATTAATTGTTTATGGGATATCAAGGTTTAAGCCAAAAGTTCCTTCATGTTCCACAGGCTAGCCTTGAACTTGCTATATGGCCAAGGAAGACATTGAATTTCTGTTAGGCATGTGTCATTACACCAAATTTTATGTAATGTAGGGATAAAACCCAGGGCATTATCATGCTAGACAAGTGCTGTAACAATTGAATTTCATCCCAGTCTCCTATTTTAAGGACACACAAATACAAAATACAAGAAATATGGCAAAAAAAGTAAAAATCCAAATGTTTTCTCCAACCCAAAGTTAACCACTATCAAACTGTGTTTTTCTCTGGGGTTGACACCAATATCATAATTTTAATAAGAATATTTACTGTTTTAAAGTTACTCGTAGTACTAATGTAACATTCTGAACAGTGCTTATCATTTGCTTTAAGTATGGTGCACACACTGTGCAAAACTCCATGTGTGGTTGGTTAGTGTCTATATCTCAAATTTTGTAAAAGCTGAGAAAGTTGTTCTTGGTGAACAACTTCACTGAGAAGTAGAACAAAAGAGAATCTTAGAACTTCTTTCTTTACTTTTGTTTAATTTTGAATGGAGAAGAAGAGAACAGACTTGAAAAGTCAGAAACATGGCATAAATATAGCCTGATGGTATGAGCTCAGATGGTGATCCGGAGAAGAACGTTTATTTTTATCCATTCACCATGGAGCTATCCCATGGCTTCATTTGGGTACCTTCAGAGGACTTTCATCTACTACCTTAGGACAAATTTTCTTCCTGGAAAGGAAGATAGTAGATAGTTTATTTATGAGAACAGAAGATTGTGAACACAGTAGTGCACAAGAGAGGGCAGGCTGCCAGCCGAGGAACAGTGGAGCTGGATTTGCCTCCTGTTCAGGAGATGGATAAGCACAGTGGGATCTATTCATTAGAGTCCAGATCCTCTGATAAAGGAAATAGCTCCTTAAACACTGTCAGGAGGAGGAAAACTCCTTTCTTTATCTCCCCATGCATTTCTCACCACTGACAATCATTGAATAATATCTCCACTTTCTATATAGAGGAGGGAAGTGCTCATGAAAAACAGCCTGTGTGAGGGATGGGATGTCACCAAAGCGAACAACAGATAACACATAAACACCCTGCTGTTGTTTGCTTCTTTCTCCTGCTGTTGGTTTTCCTTGTACTGTGACCATCAACCCACATAAATACCAGGGAACTCCTTTGTTAAAGTATTTCTATTTCTTTCCTTAACTTATATCATAGAATTCTTGGAAGAAAAAAACACCTTACCAAGGTCAGAGTTTGAATATGAAATGGTTCCTATGGGCCCTCTATTAAAGACTTGGTATCCAACCAGTGACACAATTTTGGGATGTTCTGGTAACAACCCAGAGGAAATAAGGTACCAGATATATGCCTTTGAAAGGTAGACCTTTGCCCCAATCTCAGGTCTATTCCTGACTCTGTCTTCTTTTCTGCCCAGAGCCAAAGAGCTTCCTCTTCCAAATTTGTCTGCTGCCATGATGCTTTGTCTCATTACCAGTCCAGAATCAATGGAGCAAAATAATATGAATTGAAATCTTTGGAGCTGTAGAAAAAAATAATCTTTCTTTCTTTTAATTGTTTATGTCAGCCACTCTTTCCCAGTCTGAATGACACAGTAGTACAGAATGGAACTTCTCTGTAATATCAGAATCATGTATGGGCTGTATTTGCAAAGACCCAGCATCAGAGAAGTTCTGAATGAGGGTTCTGGAAAGCAGTCTAAGAATGTGTGTCATTTGCAAAGTGAAAGTGATGCAGTGGCCTCATGCTGGAATTGGGAAGTATTATTTCTCTGAAAGTCATAGGTGGCCCACATTCATTCACTCTGGCATGTCATTCTATTACAGTCATTTCTGTTCACATTTCAAAAGAAGTATTCTCTTCACATGGTCCCAAAGTTTCCTCACAGATACAGTTTAAGAAGAAAGTAATTAACCATTAACATAAATAAAGCACACATATAATTCACAACGTGAACAGAATTTATTATTGTCAGAATTGTGGTAACCAGGTGATAGAGAGAGGATAGCAAAGAGAAACAATGAGACGAGCGCCTCACTGCTATGTAATTCTCAACCAAAAACGAACACAGAAAGTACCCTCCCCCAAAAACCCAGGTATTCTAAATCCAACCATAGGATCATAAAGGAAACTCAGATTTAGAGACATTTATTTAACAAAATAATAGACAACTATTGTCTACAATATTGTCCTAGTCACTGCTCTAAGGCTGTGAAGAGACACTGTTGCTGGGTCCTGACAGCTCCCTCAGGGGAGGGGGTGAGAAGGTGCATCAATGGCATAGACAAATACTGAGTCATCACATATTTCATAGCTTTATCTGATGTCCTTGGACAATTCTTGTAACCTCCAAGGTCCACAATATTTCACTTTATGAAATAAAATCATTAATGAAGATGATTAACCATCTCATTATTTCATTTAATTAAGATCCAATAAAATTACATGATTTTGTTTTTTTCTTTCATAAGTCATCTATATCACCAGTGGGAAGACAAATGTACATTGGATACATGCATAATATGTGACTGTATCTCTAAAACACTCAATTCCCATCCTAAACTTGCAGTTTAATTCTTAGATTGCACTCCTTTATAAATGTTCTGTAAGTAGTCATTTTATTCATAGCCAAAACCTAAGCATAGGTACTTTATGCCACTAATTTCATATTTTTTAAATGTCTACTGATTGAATTTCTTTTCAAATAAATAATAAAAAATCATTTTTCCACAGAGCCAGAGAAATTATCCCCTTTTTGAATTCTCAGAAACAACAATGGTCAAATACAAACAGTGAGGAAATTATCAAACCTAGTCTATTTTACTATTCATTTCATAATGTTTGTATTTGGCTATTATTTTTGCCAATATTTAAGCTGTTCTTGTGGTACTTCATGAAGGTTATACAAAGTTACTCAGAAAAAACAGAAGCTGTGCTCGTCAAAATGTCAGTAGAATCTGGGTTTAGCAATCAGAAGACCTGTAGATGGGGCTCAGTTAGAGGTGTTCAGGGGAAGCAGGCAAGGAGCTAATGCAAGGTGTGATGGCAGACCTGAAGGTTGATATTGTGATACCTAATGTCTCAGCAGACATGAATGGACAAACAGAATATGTTATAAGGACCTTAAGTTTGGGATAAATAGAGTTCCTGATGAGCCTGCAGTCAGTGATCAAAAAGATCTGAGAAAACACAGCAGGACTCCAGATTCAGAAATAGAATGTTAGTTCTTCTAAGTTCAGAAAAAGGGAGAACAGTAGTCTTCTAAAACTGGGAAGGTTTGCAGTCCTGAGATAAATGCAAACATTGAGAATCAAGGCAAAATGGTGTCCAAAAACAAAACAAAACAAAACAAAATAAAACAAACAAACAAAAAAACCAACAGGAGTTCAGCATCGGCCTTGCTCTGGTCACACCAGAACCCTGGTTACCACTTAGCTTATTCTACTCACTAGTGAACTTTTACTTTCTCTCCCTTAGCTATTGTATAGTCATTCTTAAAATTACAATTTTGTGTGTGGGTGTGTGTGCATGTGCATGTAAGCACTTGTGCTTATATGTCATCTCACATGTGTGGAAGTTGGAAGAAAGTTTGTGAGAGTCAGTTTGCTCTGTCCACAGTGTGAATCCCAGGTGTCAAATTCAGGGATTAAGGTTGCTATAAAGTGCCTTTATCCACTAGGCCACCTTATTAGCTCATTGTGTACAACTACTAATATTAAAAATATACAGCTATGTTATCACACTATTTCCCCATCTATCCTCTAAGGTTTAGAAGAGTAAAATAAGCTTTGATATAAGTGATATGTGTGAAAAAAAATCCATCTCTTCCTTCAATTATTTGAGTACTTTAATTCTTCTTGAAACTCAGTTTTTGTAGATATAGTTATCTAAGAGGACTATTTCAAATTCTTATCACTAGAATTCATGTGAATGGATATACATACATGCACAATGTGACATTGCTGCAGACATTGTAGCTGGACATCTACCATTTAAAATAGGTAGGATAAAACTTAGATGAGGAATTGACCTTGAGGAGTTCACACAGATAAAGAAAAGGCTGACATTAATAATAATTTAACTCAAATTTGTAGAAGGTAGTTACTTTCAATATCATGCCTAGGAATATTGGATCCTAGCCAATGACATAACAATAAGATTTAGTTGGGTACTTTCCATGTTTTTCAGGGTGGAACCTAGATACTTCAGGAAAACCAACAATTCTACTTAGAGCAAAGCCTTGGCATCCTCCAGGCTCAGATTCCTAGGGACTGAGGTCAGACACACATGGATATTGATAACACATACCAACACAGAACCTCAAGCAATATTAATATTGTATTATAACTCACAACATAGAGGACCACTCCTTCCTGGCTTTCTAAAAGTAAAAATTTTTAAAAAGTGTATAATCTGCATGAACTCACAAGTATCTAGAGTTTAGATTGAGTGTTGACTTCCTAACAAAAATTAAAAATATACACAATAACCAATTAGATTCTGTGACATTAGCAGCCAAGAATAAATAAAGTGTCTTTCTTCTTTTGTCCCTATACAAGGGTGGAGAGACTGACTACAGTGCAAGTGAACTTTATTTGGGGGCCTTGATGGTTTTAACTTTTTCTTTATCTATTTTCAATAGAACTCCCATTTCCATGTTTAAATCTAATTTAGAATGATTTGATACAAGTGATCGGCCCCAAGGTCAAGGCTGGTGATACAATCAAACTGTACCACAATTTGATACAATTTAACATTTCTAATTTCAAGGACTTTTATCTTAACTTTTTTTCTAACAACTTTGCAGTGTTAAGTATTACATGGACCTTTATGATGGATTTTAATTTTATTTACAAAATGGTTCAAAATACCAAACATACTTACACATTTTTTTACATATAGACATCTCATTATTCCAGTATTAATTTGTTGAAAGGGTTATAATTTTTCTTTTAATAGCATGTTGTGCATAAAAATATAGATATCTAGATAGGTAGTAGGTCTATGACTGAAATTTCTATGTTACATTTATATATTAATTTACTGTTAACTTAGTTCCACAATGCTTAGATTAATATGTCTGTGTTTAAAATCATACACTTTGAATCACTGGATTTTTCTTCTTCAGAGTAGTTTTAGTAACTTTAAATCCTGGGTGTTTTGTGTGAATTTTAGAATTGGCTTCCTAATTTTTATGAATGCATATTCAAAGATTTTTATTGGGATTTCATGGACTCCATATGTCAATCTAAATAGAATTGAAAATTTAAGGGCCAAAATCATGTAGCCCCTAAGCCCCTGAACATGTGAACACATACTTACTTTCTTTCAGGTGGGTGTAAACAGTAAGGCACTATGTAATGAATAAAGGCAAAAAGTAATCATGTATCCATGATAACTTAAACTTTAGAGGAAGTGTTTTCAGGAAAGGCAATATCAGAATAAAAAGTGATATAAGTTCTGAGATCTTAAATAATTCATGTGAGCATTTCACATAGAAATAATAATCTTTGATGGCTGACAAGGTTCCCTAACTCAAGAAGCAGTGGAAATAATATGATAGAATAATACAATACAATATAATATAGAGTTTGCCAAGGATTCCATGCTCTGGAATCTCATCAAATTCCAAACTCACAATTTTCTAGTTGTGCCACATACTAAGTTAGAATTAATGTGCTTTATCTTAAACATCATTAAATGTCCCATAGACCCTGGATATGTTACTCCATCTGTCTGTAATAATTTTCCATGCTCTCTTTTTCTGGCTTGATTATGTTCTCACTCTGGTCCTCTGGCTAGAAGGCCCTGCCTCTAGGGAGCTTTGTTTCTATGGCTAGTTGAGATCCTCTTTTCTCTGATCTCATAACCTCATGCTTTATGTTACAAGTCATGTTCTTTGATATTATAAGTATATCTAGACACATTTCCTTTTCTCCTCTAGTGGATTTAATAGTAACAAAAGACAAAAAAATATTCCCTAATTCCAAAACTTCCACACATAGCACATTTGTTTTGATGTCTAATAAACATTTGTGATCATTACATAGTTAAATAAATAAATTTCTAAAGTATCAGTTTGGTTTTATTCATTTTTAATGAGGGATATCAAATATATCTCAGATGTCTGATGTTTGTATTATATGTTGTGGTTTATATTTTTCTTTAATTTAAATCAGATATTTTAAATTAAACTCTCAGAAGATATTTTCTGGAATTAGGGATGTTTCATTCTACAGACTGATCTCAAATGAGTATTTTTGTGTTGCCTAAAAAAGGAAGCTGGGGTATAGAAGTGAGGTCACTTGGATTGCATAACAGATCTAACAAATAATTTTATCAGTTACTGTTAGAGTGCTCTTCCTATGCAGCTAACATCAGGTAGATGTAAACATTTGCATTTTTACCAGCAATCTGAGATAACATAATCTTGATCAATATATTTATTTGGCCAAGAGGGAGCATTGATGAGTCATATTGATTGCTGTAGCTGATCATTTCCTGTGTCCTGGACTGCTGGGAGTCAGGAAAATTCTCTCCCACTAGCGTCCCCCAAGTAAACATACAGAGGCTTATATTATTTAAAATATCTGGCCTAATGTCTCAGGCTTCTTGTTAGCTAGATCTTATATCTTAAATTAACCCATTTCTATAAATCTATACCTTGCCACATGGCTCATGGCTTACCTGTATCTTACATGTTGCTATTCATGGTGGCAGCTGGCCTTGAGGAGTCTCTCTGCTTCAGCCCTCCACTTCCCAGAATTCTCCTCTCTCCTTGTCCTGCCTATACTTCCTGCCTGGCTACTGGCCAATCAGCACTTTATTTATCAATCAATCATCCACAGCACTTTCCCTTTTCTTTTTTTTCAAAAAGGAAGGTTTTAACTTTCACATAGTACAATTACATATAACAAAACAGTTATAAAGCAAGAATTACAGTTATAATATCTGGTCTATTTGTATTTGGCAAAATTAAAGAAATATTCTATCTATCCTATATTTGTGAGTCTAAGGTTTCATATCTGACTTATCTTTTATCATAACTAAGGAAAATTTTAACTATGTAGTCTTCAACTACACCAAAGACCTCAGAAGGATATAATATTACCTGAGAAATAGGGGAAGGATGCAAGCAACTTTCGGGAGTCTTGGGAGACTAGACAGAGACAGCTGGCAGGCTGGACAGTCATCCAAAGTTCCTCTGTAAAGTTGGGGCATCTGTCTCCAGCCCACAGGCCTAGAGTCTCTCAGTCACTTCTCTGTGTCCTGTAGAATGTCTGGCAGTTTCCTCCGTGAAGCAGGAACCTGAAGGACCATTTTGTCAAGTAAAGTTCCTATGGGTCCTGCATGTCCAATCTATCAAGCAGTTCAGGCAAGATCAGTTTCTTTCTCAAATGGCTATTTTTGCCAAGAAGAAGATAACCTCCATACAGGGTGTCTTCAATGCCCATCCTCCTCTCTGAAGTAAATTGGTGATGCCAGGAGCAGACATGTCTCACTGTTCAGAAAGTCTAAATTTTTAAACATTTTAAGGCCATATTCTGTAGGTCTTTGAAGTGTTTGAAGATTACCTATCTATCTTAAATATATCTATGTATACCTAGAAAACTTAAGTAACATGGCTACAAGTTTGACTATCATAGAAGACTAATTATTAATCTGTATTTCTTAATTATCCATTACAATTTAAATGAGTTACATAAACATAATACCTTAAACAAGAGTAGAAATATATATATATATATATATGTGTGTATATATATATATAGTATAACAAAATTAAGTTTAAACTTGTATCAATAAACTAAAACCCATAGTAATGTAAAACATTTCTAAACAAGTTGTTACTCTTTAAAAGTAGGTTCATGAAACTACCCTTTTATCCTATCATATCTATATCCTGTATATCTATATCATATTGCTAAGATTGTTAAGACTGATGAGTAAAGTAGCTATTTTCTTAACTATTTTTCTTCTTAACACATGAACACACACACACACACACACACACACACACACACACACACACACACACACAGTGTCATGAATCTGTTACTCTCATGGTTTCTTTTACTTGTACCTTTGGCTGGTCAAACATTCAACATCTCAATTGCATTATCAACTGGGAAATGCCCAGTTAAAGGGCACATGGGCCTTCATATTTCATAGATTTACAAAAGCAATCAGACTGGTAGGCCTAAGAGGAACTATCATCTCTGAGACGTTGGTGGCATGAGCTAACGGGACATGTGAATAGTAAAAACAGATTGTGAAAGAAATCAGTAGATGCAAACTGACCCCAATGTGGACAAGCATCTTTTTGCTGTGCCCTACCCCCATCTCTTGTGATTGTAGCCATCATTACTACAGTATTTATACCTCCCGTTCCCATCTATCAAACAGCTGGCTGGAAGCAGGGGGCTCTTGGACTCTGGCATTGTAAGCTTCCTGCACTCTCTGTAGGTTGGATTTCTGATCTTGTTTCATCTCTACAGTTCAGAAGCTGCATTTTCTTTCAGTGACTTACCAGGGACCTGAAAAAATGTGAAGATAGTAACCATCATGTGGGAATGATAACCTGGTCCTCATAACTTTCTATGTGAGTACACGTGTATGCATGTATATGAGGACCAGAAGTCAACACAGTTGGTCTTCCTCAATTTCTTCCTATTTTATTTTTGAGAAAAGTTCTTTCACTGAACCTGGAGTTTACTCATTTTACTAGCCTGGCTGGCCTGCAAGCCTTAGCTTCTCTCCAGCCCTGAGATTACAGGCATATGTTACCATACCCATTATTTTTACATGGATTCTAGGGCATCAAAATCAGGCACTCTTGCTTCAGCAGAAAACACTTGACTAGCTGTGCCCTCCTCCCAGCTCTGTTTTCATACCTTTTTAAAGTTTAATTCTGTGCATCAAAGATTTTTTGGCTAGAAGAACATTTTGTTTCTCTAACCTAAGATTGAAAATTTCCTACTAGCTTCATAAATATGCATTTATTCAGCAAATATTTGTTGAGCATGTTGTGCAAGCATTAGTTTGTGCTTTTGGTTTTGTTGATCATGGCTCCCTCTTATGCTAATTTTAGATAGATGCTGGCAGGTCATTTTTCCAACCACTACTTTCCATTTGTGAACACAGAACTTTGCTCCCACACCAAAAGGAATAAGAAAGAGCTTACTCTTCAACCAAATATGAGTGATTGACTGGGATTTCTGCTATCACAAATAACATGTTTCAGTGTACAAACACATTAATGAACAAAAAGACAACAAAAGATATAAATAAAGGCATTTTCAAATATATTTATGGGAAGAGCAGTCATGATGGTTATACCAAAGCTGAAGTCTCTACTTTAGGTATTAGATACTATTTTGTTAGATTCTTAGCTTTTGCATTGATGGAAGCCAGTGGTTTGTTAAGTTAGTACATTTCAAAATGTTTTATTAGATAGTCAAGAAGATATTAAGTCAGACAGAAAGGTGGACAATAATTTCCTAATACAGGAACTAATGAGAGCCCATGTAATTTTAATTGTATAAAAATATAGAAAATATTAATTCTCTTCAATCATGAAATTCTAAGCAGTTATTGAGCCTTGGAAAATTTATAACATAAATGTGACTCTTCTCTGTGAATTTTAGTTCATACCTACAGCAGTAGCTAGTCCTAAAACTTCATTCAAATTTATTTATCTCTATATATCTCAAGGTGTAGTGCAGCACCATCCAAAACAGAGAACCTCTAGAGTGCAGTGATTAAAAGCATGGCCTCCAAAGGTCCATTTTGAATACCTATCTGTACCACATTGGGCAAAATACTTAACCATTTAGAATAATGCCTGCTGTGGTAATTTATGAAAGACTATATATCAGAATCACATAGGTACATGTACAGACATTTGCATTCTAAATGTCTGCAGGTAGGATTGTTTGCTGAAATTTAGGTTCATTTTTATACCATCTCTCTGAGTTCCTTATTTTCCTTCTCTTGATTCCTATCAATGACTAGATTTGAATATGGACTAAATATGTTCTCTCTTTGTGTCTGTTGCTGTGTGTGCGTGTGTGTGTGTGTGTGTGTGTGTGTGTGTGTGTGTGTGTGTGTGTGTATGTGTGTGTGTGTGTGCTGGGTGGGATACATGAATGATTATGTGTAGAAACCTAGTGGAAACCTTGTGTATTATTCCTCATATATTATGAGTTGTTGTTGTTGTTCTTCTTCTTCTTCTCCTCCTCCTTCTTCTTCTCCTCTTCCTTCTCTGTCTCCATCTCCCTCTCCTTCTCCTTCTCCTTTTCTCCTTCTTCTTCTCCTTCTCCTTCTCCTTCTCCTTCTCCTTCTCCTTCTCCTTCTCCTTCTCCTTCTCCTCCTTCTCCTTCTCCTTCTCCTCCTCCTTCTCCTTCTCCTTCTCCTTCTCCTTCTCCTTCTCCTTCTCCTTCTCCTCCTCCTTCTCCTCCTCCTCCTCCTCCTCCTCCTCCTCCTCCTCCTCCTCCTCCTCCTCCTCCTCCTTCTTCTTCTTCTTTCTCTCTGTTGCTTTTCCTCTCTCTTTAAACAAGCTGTCTTATTGACTTGGGATTCCTAGGATGTCTAACTAGAGATCCCCAGTACTCTACCTGCCTCTGCCCTCTCAGTGTTGGGATTCCAAATAGGGGACAGGATATGCGGCTTAATTTTCTTAACTTTCATTCCAGGGATCAAGAGGCACATATTTGTGATTTTAAAACAATTTTTTATCAACTGGACTATCTCCCTAGCCAGCATCATCAAATTTTCCAAAACATACACATTAAGCAACTTGCTCAAGTTCTAAATGTCGATTTTTTTCACATTAAAATAAAGGCAATGTTTTTATTGTGCTTAGTAATTAAGAACAAGCTATTCCTGTGACATTTATCTTTCTAAGCCACCCTGCAAAGATCCCAGATTCTTTCATGCCTGTTTCACCAAAGAGGAAGCTAAGGCTCAAATCTCCAAAGCTCTCAGTTTCCCATAGTGAATGGTACAGCTATGATTTGAAAGCAAACCTGCTGTCAACTTCTGGATTCTTGGTCAGTAGGTGATACACCTGCTTCTTCTGTGGTTTAATAGTTAAATTATCCATAATGGATAATAATACATATAATACTACACCAAGAGGACCTTTTCTAAAATGAAGCAGGGAATTAAAATTTCTCAATACCTGTATTCTTCATCAATGTGCTTCATATTTTGACCTATGTTCATACAATAGTACATGCATTGTTAGAAGGAATACCACACTGAGACCCACACCAAGGAAGATGCCTTAGTACCATTTGGCTGTGTCTGTGCTATTCCATATATTTGGTATCAAAGTGTTTTTGGATAACTGTGTAGGTAAGTGAAGGTCACTGCACACACATTAATTAATTTTTCTCAACTGTATTTATAAGAGCATACTTTTTTGCTATTCAATAAAATGTGCAAATTAGGATTAAGTAATATACAGTAAAGGTCCCTGACATAGTGGAACTTAATTTTAATGGAATGCACATAAAATTAGTAAGCAATAATGAGAGCCAGAAGATAGGACAGAACTTCCCAATTCTCATTTCTCTACAAAAACATCAACAGTATAACTATCCATGCATGAAAATAATTTCACAAATGCTAAGGAAATTTGATCAGATATTAGAGCATCTGAGTAGAGCATAAAAAAAGATACTTTGAAATGACAGTTCGCTTTTTTTTTTTCGAGACAGGGTTTCTCTGTGTAGCTTTGTGCCTTTCCTGGAACTCACTTGGTAGTCTAGGCTGGCCTCAAACTCACAGAGATCCGCCTGGCTCTGCCTCCCGAGTGCTGGGATTAAAGGCGTGCGCCACCACCGCCTGGCAACAGTTCGCTTTCTATGCATCACCCTTTGTGACTGCTGTGACCATGGTACTGTAAAAAAGTGGTCAAAGAAAAAGACAACACCAAAACAATGATGGAAATTATCACTAGTAACTGAAACAAATAAATGGAGGTTAAGAACTGCCTGACAAGAACTGCTCAGAGATCAACAATGCCAACTGAGACACTTAACAACAACAACAACAACAAAAACTGTATTTCAAAAACAAATGAAACATAAAATCGGTAACCGAAAAACACTAAAATCAAAGAAGAATGCAATAAGGAGTATAACTGATCAGCTTGTGAATGTGCAGGTTTACAGGACAGTATCAAAAGGCTAATTGCTTGAATCACAGAAATAAAGAAGGAAGAGAGAAATGAAGTAGGGTAGAAAGTCTGTTTAGAGAGACAGTACCGGGAATCCTTCTAAATCTGACAACCAAAAGACCCAGATAAAGGAAGGCTAAAGGTCTCCAAACAGATTCAATCTACATCAAATATATAATAAAGCATCAATAATCAAGTCACAGAAGTATTCTGAAAATTATAAAGAAGTAACATCTCACATGCATGAGCCTCAATAAGGTTAGTAGTGAGTACTCAGCACTAACATTAACGCCAGGGGAGAGTAGGATGATACTATCATTGCTTAAAAAAATAAATTGCCATCCAAGAACACTTAACATCAAAACTACTCATCAGAAATGAGGGAGAGATTAATGTTGTTCCCAAGAAAACAACAACTTAACGCCCTAGGACCTTTTATATCTATACCATCAGAAGTAACTCTCTTGGAAGAAATACTAAAGTGTTCTTTTTTAACTAAAGAGAAGGATAATGCAAAATACAAAAATATTTTAAAGTAAAACACTTTAAATGGTAAATGTAACTGCAGTCAAATTAAAAATAATCTATAATGATGGTACATAAATCACATCTTTAAACTTATGAAAGCTAGACATAAAAACATGACAAATAGTAGCTACAATAATATTTTGGGAGTATACAGAATAAAATATATGAATCATAAAATAAAAAATAAAAGATAGTAAGTTTTCGAGATGCAAATAGTGGTGGTGGTGGTGGAGGACCTGTATAGCAGTTGGAAGACAAACAAAGGAGTATCTGAACCCCGAAGTATTTACTTGGCAGCCACTTTAGTTAAATGAATGATTACTAGGTTTCAGTTAGAGACACTGTCTCAAAAAATAAGCTGATGCACAATAGAGAAAGACACGATGTCAACTTCTGGCTTTCACGAACACATATGGATGAGTGTATACATACACACACACACACACACACACACACACACACACACACACACACACACCACAAATATCTAAAATGTGGAAAAATAGTAAAGTATACATGGAAAGCTTATTTTATTTATCTACTGCTGTGTGTAAATGTTCATTTGTGTGTGTGTGTGCAAACACATGGATATACATTCATATATATAAACACTTCAACTCATTTTTTGTTTGTTTTTTGAGATAGGGTCTCTCACTGAATCTGTACTTCAAAGTTTAACTTTTAATGTAAAGGAGATTAAATTATCAGCCTAAGGCAGCCTATTACATCTGTAAATCTCAAGGTATTTTGTAAGCATCATGGTTCATATGCCACATTTATTGCAAGTATACCAAAGATATAAATTCTGCTAGAAATACACATTCTTGTGTATAATCCCCCCAAAAAGTGGATTCATTAAAGCAGAGTAGCTAGAGTTTTCCTGCCTGACCCACAGTCAGGACAAATCTCTGTCACCCGCCAGTCCCACAGCCGCTCAGACCCAACCACATAAACACAGAGACTTATATTGTTTAAACTGTTTGGCCTAATGGCTCTTGCTTCTAGCTATCTAGTTCTTACATCTTAAATTAATCCATTTCCATAAATCTATACCTTGTCACGTGGCTCGTGGCTTACCGGCATCTTCACATGCTGCTTGTCATGGCTACAGCTGGCAGTGTCTCCTCCCACCTTCCTGTTCTCTCAATTCTCCTCTCTGTTAGTCCCGCCTACTTCCTGCCTGGGCACTGGCCAATCAGTGTTTTATTTATTGACCAATCAGAACATTTGACATACAGACTATCCCACAGCAGCAGAAGGTAGAATGTTTCTTCTTATGATTTGGAAAAGAGTAGGTTAAATGGTAAATAATTAAATTAGATGAGATAAATAAATTCAAGAGATCTGTTTACAAGACATGGTAACTATAATTACTAATAAAAAATTATATTTTTAAAAATAGTCAAGAGGTAAACTTTATGATTTGTCTTCATACAAAGCAAAATATTACAAAATGTAGTTTGGTCAAGCCATCCCTCTGTGTATGACTATTCCAAAACTTCTTGCTGTAATCTGTCAATTTAAAAATCAATTAGATAAAATAATTCATAAGAATAAAATCAGACAACCATAATGGACTTCCATAAATTCTATGGACAAGTAGAGTAATATGACTTACTTAAGAAATTGAAATAACTGAAAATAAGTGCAGGCCTTTGGGCTTCTGATTAAGAATATTGCATGTATTGGAATTGTTGAGTTTTGTAAATAATGATGCTTTCCAAAATCAATGTTGATGGTAAAGAAGTAGGTCATTAAAGCAGTTATATTTGCTGTATTATTGATGTCTTCATTATTTTGTTTTCAAAACATTGAGTTGATCTACCATGCTCATTATAGAAATAATCTTAGATTATTGCCTTTGGGGCAACACCAAATCATTCTTTTATGATAGGACTTCCTCTCACAATAAGCTGTGTTTAATTGGTGAGATTTATGGACATATCCCTCAGGACAGGTGTTCACAGTTGTACGAAAGCCAAAATATCAGTGCCAAGAGGTATGCCATAGAGTGGGGAAGAGTTTGAGACAGTTGTCAAAAAGGAGTGTATAAGTATAATAAGTAACAAATGTTACAAAAACACATTGCGTGCCCACCATCCTAGCAGAAGAAGCATTGATTGGAGTGTAACCAGGGTAGCATAGCAAGTTCAAGAATTGAAAAAAGGGTTGAGGATGCAGCTCAGTTTTAGACTACCTGTATTGAGTCTCACAGGCGTTGAATTTAGTCTTCAATGTGAATAATGATGAATAAACAATAAGCAAATAGAGAAAGAAATAGTAGAAGCTTAGAAAATATCAAAATTACACTAATGTTGGAAGTTTAGACAAGGTATCTAATAGTGCTGCTGCAGTCTCTAGAATTTTGCATTGGCTTTGATATAGAGGTGAACAAGCACTTGAACAGCATGTTACAAAGGAATTCATGATTGTAGGTGAGGCAAGGCTTGAGAAGTATATAGGTGTTTTTCTAATCATGAAAATATACACTTAGGATCTCAGACTACTCAAACTGCCAATTGTCTTCATCAGCATGTGATGGTGATCCTGAAAAACTATTTTGGGGGCAGGGTGAATTTAAAAAATAATGTATTCATTCATCATAGGATATTTACAAAATTTTATTTGAATAAATATCAAGTGTTTATTTTTTTCTATAGTAATCAATGCTCATTTGCTGCAGACTCTTCCAATTAGTAAATCTTTAATTGTGAACAATGATGTCTGTACCCGTACTCAGACCAAATGGAAATGCTTATTATTTTTAACTTTATGTTACGTGCATTGGTGTCAGGGTGTCAGATCCTCTGAAACTGGAGTTACAGACAATTGTGAACCACCATATGGCTGCTGGGAATTGAACCTGGGTGCTCTGGAATAGCAGCCACTGATCTTAACTAGTGAGCCATCTCTCCAGCCCTGAAAATGCTTTATTTAAGAAGAGCAAAGTTTTATAAAAATCTCACCTTTGTCCTCCTTAATACAAAAACTTATTGAATCTCACCAATGTTATATTCCTTTACTATAGTCAGAAGAAACTCATCGTTTACTAATCAACAGATTACTTTTTCTTTCACTAACATAATGATGTATGTGAGACCAATGGCAAAAAAGAAAGAAAGAAAAACCAAAAACCAAAGCAGCAAACCAAACATGTAACCTCCAAAGTCTGAAAGCCTTATACAGTGTACACTGTGACCCCCCTGTTAAAGGGCCTGGGACCTGCATTAGTCAGTATTCTTTTCTCACTGATAGCCAATTAGCCCCCTTCCACAATCCTTACAGCATGGTGTTGCTCTTTTCACACAGTGCCACTGCTGGTCCCATTTCATTTTCTATTTTCTATTAGATGTTTCAGAGCAAGACTTGTCTTTAACTCTGTAAACATGTGTATTTTTTTTCTTTCCAAAGTGCAAATATTTGATGCCTGTAATAGATCAAACCTTTGTGAAGCTGTCTTTCAAATTATATTAATACTTTCCTGGATACTTGGAAAATGCTGTGATTTATCCTCTCTCTCTCTCTCTCTCTCTCTCTCTCTCTCTCTCTCTCTCTCTCTTTCTCTCTCTCCCCTTCTCTCCCTCTCTCCCTGTCTCTGTCTGTGTGTGTGTGTGTTTAAGTGTATGCAATGTCAAAAGAGAGAAAGTATCAAACATATAAATTGTCTATAAATGGCAGCCCTTTCATCTAATAGCAATACAATTTAAAAAACGCAAAGATAAATTCAGGTTCATATTTCAGAAGTAATGAATGAGGACCTCTTTATTTCCAATGCAATAGAAATGCAAAGAAGGGGAAATCAATGCAATCCAGTATGCCTTGGATCAGCACATTTTAAAACAAAATGTACCATTGTATCTAAAAATCTGAGAGCCATGAATATTTAACAGAGAGGGAGAAAAGAATGATTTTGTCAGCCTGTACAAGCAAGTCCCAGGGAAGCTTAAATTCTGCTGCCTTCTATTAGCTTCTCTGCTCGGTAAACAAAATTGGTCTTTCAGGATGAGGGAGGTTAAGTCGAGGGGAGGTTGGATGAGTGTTGATATCTGAGGCTAAGGAAGGGACAAACTCAAGAGTGGTTGTAAAGGGGAGGGAGTGGCAAAGCTTAATAGCAGCCAGCAATCATAACCTCTCTGGCTGCAGATAGAGCTGCTGGAGAGAGTCCGTGAAGAGAATTTCTAAAATCCTGCCAGGTCTTAGAGCCAAGAGAAGCTGGGAGTGACTATTGTAGTTAAGGGATCTAAGAGATTGGCTTGGCTACTCCAGGATGTATGTCTTGTCCAGTTAATCTCTCTATGGCTTGTTCTTCGTGTCTGAAAGTGTAATAATACCAATGCCTGCTGTAGCTGTAGTAGACTATCTTGGGGAATAAATGAGTCATATTAGCCAAAAATCCATGCTAAATATTTGATGGTTGTATCTGAAGCCACACAGGGGAATATTTGAGCAGCTTACCAGTTTCATGGGAAGATGATTTTTCATGTGTCATAATGCAGGAATTTATTGCCACCCAGCCTCTGTCATTATGACTCACATAGTGCTACCAAGAGCTTGCTTGATACTAGAAAAAAAAAAGCAGCATTCTGCAGGCTAATGATGTGTTCATTCTTTGACTATGAAGTCTGTACAAAAGCAAAATGCTGATCAGTGGGTTGGGTAGGAAAATGTGGGTGTACATACTTGTATTAAACAGTATTGACCAATAAGATTGACAGCTCCTTTATCCTTTTCTTTCCCATTATCCTGTTGAGCATCATGCTAGCATTTTATGCTTCTAATATTTTTTAACAAGTCATTTGCAAGATGCAGGAGAGAACTATGAGAAAAGAACTTTGGACAAGGATCAAAGGCCTTGGTTCCCATCTTAATGAATGAACATTATTAGGAACTTAAACAAACCATGTCAATTCGTTGAATATTTTATTTTATCAATCTCTCAATTTGTAGGAAAATTACATACCACAGAGGTTTTTTTTTTATATGATGTAGGGAGGAGGGAGGATATTTTCATTCTGGATAAGACACATTATTTCTGTACTTGTGATATTTTTCTTACCACTCTGGGCTTTGAGCCTATATTTCAACGCTCTGAGCCTTGAGCACAAGCCATAAGCCTTGCTGGAGGCTGTTGCAGCCTGAACCAACCATTAACTAATTAAGAGGGAGCAAATCAAGTTGTCAAACCTTCTGCAACCAATAAGTCCTAGTAAATTGTTAGGTTATTATTTTTTTTCAATTTAAGGAAGGACACAGCAAACCTGGCAGTCTTAGCACAAGTCTATCAGCAGAAGACCTTCAAAAAGAAAATTTCTCATTAAATTTACTGCCCTAGAGGCCATCACTTCTTTCAAGGATTTCCCTTCATACCTTAAATTTTGAGGAAAAGGTACATATTAGGTAAAATAAAATAAAGACATCCAGGCTGTCTCGTAGGAGTCACTTGACCCCTCAGGCAATTATTCTAGAAACAAAAGTCTTTTATGCAAAGGGACACTTGATGTTCATCAATTATCTACCTACACTTAATAATTCTCCTTTATGACTTCTTGGTGATCACACCAGAGCAGAGAGGTGTCATCTCTACAAAGGTTGTTTTTGTATCAGCTGAAATAGGGGAACCACCCTGGTGTCAGAGAATAATGGATACTTTGTATTTGTTGTCATAGAGATAGAGTTGAATGGCTTAGGGGCATCTAACTGGGACTTTTCTGGAAATAAGGCACACATCATCTAGCTGAATTGACTTACTCTACAAACTACCACGGAATATCTTATTCCCTATGTATTGCTATAGGAAAATACCTGACCCTGTCTAATGCAGTTAAATATGAAGTTTACCTGGTTTGCAGTTCAGTGGTTATAAAGTCCAAAATAACATATGGTGAACATTTGACAAACACTTCTGAACAAGACAGAGAAGTGGACAAGAAAACAACCACATTCAGAAAATGGCAAATGGCAAATATATGGAATGGCTGTGTTTTATGGGAATACTAATCATACCTCTCAGAACCTAATACACTTCTAGAAGATGTCCTATAATCATCTTCCACTAGGCTCCAAAGTTTAATTTGCCACCATAGTGATACCATAATATTAGGAACCAAGCTTCTAACATGGCTGTCAGTGGACATAACATGTACCTTCTGAAAGCTCTGTGATATTCTATTCTATTCTATTCTATTCTATGCTATTCTATTCTATTCTATGCTATGCTATTCTATTCTATTCTACTCCATTCTAATCATTTGTTTACTTTTCATACTTTATTCTACTTCCAACTTACACTGCCTCTATTCCATTCTATTCATGCTTGTATTTAAACATAGAAGATAATGAGTTGAAAATTCAAAGTTCCCTTTATTCGTCTATCTGATCAAATATTTGGGTATATAGAGATGAGAGAGTTTCTCTACTAATAGAGTTAATACAATTGAAAATATATCTGTCGTTTTCATTGAGTAAGGTCATGAAGTGAGATGATTAGAAAGAAACAATAGCTTAGCAGTGCCTTGAATGATGAGGAGAGTTTATTACCATACACAATCAGAGGGAAGGCCAGACAAAAAAATAACAAGAAAATGTATAAAATTATAGTTTTTGTTTGTATTATGAAAGTTGCATAGTGTGAAGGATTACTGTTGAAATACATTTTGGTCTAACAGGTATATATAAGACTTTTGCCACAGTTTAAGGCAGCCATTATCAAATATAGATCAGGTGCACCATAGCAGGTTTGGGTATAAATAGTAGATTTTCTCTTCTGGAATTTGTGAAGAGACTATATAAGAAAATGCCCAGTTATAAACAGAAATAGAAACCAAACAGTACAGAAGATGAAGAGTCAGTATGTAGTTTTCATAGTGTATGGTTAGGCCCTATACCAGGATAACAACAGTTGGTAAAAATATAACTGAAGAGGTGTTTAAGTTTAGAATTAGCGCTGAAGTTGTCAGTTGATACAGTGATACGAATAAGAAAGATTTTAAAATAATTTACCCGTGTGTCAGTACCTGGAATTCACTGTGAATGTATTTCCCATGTTTACAAGCGATTTTGCTGACATCGATGGTTTTGTAACACAGGTAGGATCATCAGCAAACTATATAAAGATACTGTATTCTGTCTTCAACCCAGCGTAAATTGGAGAGCAGGAAGATTTTTAATAGTGTTTTTAATCAATAGCAGTTTGACTCTATTTGAAGCACAGGGTATGCACTGAAGAAGAAAGTGGAAAATTCTCCACACCTTCCATTCATCCTACGGTAAAACCTCTGTGTCCTGATTTTTTCCTGATGTCCATTCATACAGAATATGAATTATGGAAACTTTGTTTCAAAAATTCAAAGAAAGTGTAAGGAAGAAACTTTGGGGATTTCTGGGGCTCTGGATAAATGTTTCTTCCTCCCTGAGGACTAGATCATGATACCTGAAGGTAGTGTGCACACTTCTAAAGCATGGAAGAAACCAACAGCTCTACCAGGCTCTGATGACTATAAAACCAGACAGGATCAGTATGACACAATAACCCTAACACTGCAGGAGCGACTCAAATGCCTTGGCAGTAAACAATGACTCCATAATTAGATTTAAGGCCATTCAACAAGAGGAAAACTATGTCTGGTACTGAAAACCTAGCCAACTACTCAAGGCAAGTGACATCATGGATTTTGGAGTAGAACCTACAAATGCAACTTTATCAAACCAGCATAAACCCTAACTACACTCTAAATATTTATCCTTAAATGCACAGAGAGTGTAATCTCTTCCCTCATCCAGGAAACTTACTTTTTCAACCGAAGGAGAATTTTACAGAAAACCACAATCAATCAATATGCAGTGTTGTGAAGCCCAGACCCACTAAATACATCTACAAATTAATTCCTGCATCTAGTGCTCATTGGTTGTTGAAAAAAAAGGGGGGTCCGAAAGATTGTTAAGAGGCAGAGAACCAGGGTGTTTGTTATGATATTGAGTTTCCTTGAAATGTCAGAAGATACACCCATAAAGTCTTACTGCCTAAATGTGAGCTGAACAAGAAAAACAGCAACAGACATTCTAAAGTAGAAAGGGAAAGAGCACAAATCCCTCAACCCTATTCAAAGAACTACAGGCAACTAAGGAATGCTGAGATTAGGAAAAATAGGCTTCCCCTGGGAAAAGTACAACAATTTGATTTCTAATACCAAAGAATTAGCCCTGAAAACATGCATACAAATAACATTATGCAGACTGAGCAGGTTATATTTATATACTTAGGAATATAATATAATATATATATATATATATATATATATATTTGTGTGTGTATGTGTGTGTATACATATATATGTAAAAAGAGTCCATGAATTTGACAGAGTGAGGAGGAGTATATATGAGAGTTTTGAAGAAAGTAGTGGGAAAGGGGAAATGGTGTAATTATATTAGAATCTCAGAAAGTAAGCGGAATAATTTTTTGAAAGCTTATTTTGCCAGGCAAGTAATGAAAAGAATCATAAATGTTCCTTTGTAGAGGACAATGGAAAGATAGTAGGATTCAAAATATATAACACATAAGACAAAAATAATTAATTATTTATGGATTATTTAATTGGCTAAATATTTTGAACATAAAAAAAGGCATAGTTAGTATAATGATAGAAATAAGAATCCTGAAATGAATTTCAATACAGTATTATAACTGAAGTAGAAATGTTACGGGAATGGATATGAGGTATATCCAGCTATGAATGAAGTTCTCTGCTAAGCTCAAGTAAGAAATGCATATCATTAGTTCATTTTTAAAATGACAGGAAATACATTTTTTGTTCTTCAGATACAGAGGTAAGTGTGTGGTTAACTTATGACAAAACAAACATCAATCCTCATCTCTAAATGTTTGTGACCAATCACAGTGAGATATGGACATAAGAAACTGTAGGTAAGGAATCCAAGCTTTGTCCCTTGAGAAAGGGAGTTCAGCTGCTTTGTTCAGATGAAGTTGATCCCCATTCAATAACCTAATATAAAAAGGACTCATTATTAAGCAAATGTCATTAAAAACAGACTAAGTTAGGGCTGGAGAGCAGGATCAGCAGTTAAAGCACAGAATACTCTTCTAGAAGTGTAAGATTCAATTTCTAGCACATAGTGGTGACTTATAACTACCCACAACTCACATTCCACAGACTCAAACCCTCTTCTGCTATCTGTGGGCATTAGACCTGCCTGTACGTGCAAAGCAGTTATACACATTTTAAAAGGCAGAGTAAGTTTATCTTGGTAAAATTAATTTAATGGAAATTAATATAAGAAAGATAGCTAACAACTATTTAATCAAATTCTTTCAGATTCTAAAAACAACTTAACACCATGAACACTGCCATTCCCGCAAGTCAAGCTTTCAGCACCCACTTGCAGAATGACAAATCACTCCCCTGTCTCTTTTTACATGTGGAACAGTCAACAGTTTCTCTAGGAAGCAGATTAATTTTTCATTTAATAACTCTAAGCATTGCTTTGACCAAAAAACTGTGACAGTTTGGTTCTAATAAAATTTTCTCATAAAGTTTCACTCTACAACTATTGCATAACTATCTAAAGCATATTAGGTGTACTCTGAATTATTTTATATGATTACTCCTCTTTCCAGGTTTGGATCCTTGCTCTTCTCAAATTGAATATTTCATATTATCTATTGAGAAACCTATCTTTCTAGGATATAGTCTTCCAGGCTGAAATTCACTTAGATTTCTGTCAATTGTATTGTCTACAGTTCTGTCTGTCACTTATATAATATGGATCTGTCAGTCATCCATCTATCTTCACATATTATTTCCAAAAATACAATGGTCCTATCATGCCATTTTTATACACATACAAAGTGTATTTTGATCATATTCTTATTCATCTTCCATTATGTTCTCTCCTCTCACCAGTTCCCCACTCTCCAATATTATTTCAGAACCATTACATACCTCAATGAACTACAGTTCTCAGAAATAGGATCAATATATACATTATGCATATTTAAGGAATGTTTAGGCTTTTGTCATCTAGATTTTGATATTATAACCTTCCATATTATTGTAAAATAACAATATTTAATATTCACTGTTTACACTGTATTCTTGTCCTAGTGACTATTCAATAAAGCATCACTGACTGGCTCATATAGGGAAGATTTAACTTCTGAGCTAGCTTCAAAACCACTTCCATTACATATTGTCTGTGCAGCTTTGCACAACTTTTTTGATGTTTTCAAGGTTTAGGTTTATTATCTATAATATGAGGATAATAATATTCAGTTCATTATGAGGATTAAATCAAATAATTATTATAAAGCACTTGGCTCAATTGTAAGCATGCAATTTCTCATAATAAATTATTTATATTGAAACCTGTGCTGCCAATTAATCATTTCCAGTAAGTTTTAATCTCCATAAACTTTATTTTGCCTTAAGATAAAATAAAAAATAAAAGTTCACATCTTGCCTTCCTGGTAAAATTTTAGTAATTATGAAATTAAACATTAGATGTTACAGTACTTTAAAAATATAACAAACCTCATAATTTTAATAGAAATTCTTACATTTCTTTGATTTCATCACTGGGACACGATTAAGATGTACTTATAAACTCTTTGCAAATAAAATAGGAACTATTTACAGGAATAGATATCGTTGCTATGGTTGACTCTGAGCTTCCAAATAGCAACAATTCCCCATGAGATTAAGAGTGTCAGAAGTATTGCTTATCATGGTTCTCATTATAAAATAATTATTGTATCTTTTTCTTGTTCCAGTGACCGCCAAATATATGTAGAATTGTCTGCTGTAGTGATACGTCATAGTGCAAGTTTATATCATCATAATAATCTGTTTTGATGGACAAAGATAATGAAGGGATGATTCTGATAGGATTTTGCCATTCAATATTTAAAAGTAACTAGTTATTTTTAATTTTTTAGATTTTATTTACTTTTATTTTATGTAAATACATGTTTACCTGAATGTTTGTCTGTGTCCCTCTTGTGTGCAGTGCCCAGAAAGGCAAGAAGAGGGTATTAGGGCTCACAAAGGTCAGAAAAGGGCTTTAGATCCCTGGGGAACTGGAGTTACAGAGAGTTGTAAGCTACCTTGTGGTTACTGACAATTGAACCCTATATCCTCTGCATGAGTAGCCTCTACTCTTAACTGCTGAGTGGTCTCTCCAGCCCCAAGCAATTAGTTCTTCATATCTTGAATGGGTCATTTTAAAATCTTCAATATTACACAGTAATCAGTCAATACAGCATTTATTTTCTTTGACAGCAGTTATCCAGGACTCCCAAACAATTAACTATAGTGTTAATAGTAAAATTATTAATTAAGCCATAAATATATCCTTAAAAGCTGTATGCCCCAAGAGAACCACAGGAGTTGGTGAAATATAAGATGGGCACTTTATGCATGAAGGTTTTATTAAGCATGGTGGTCTCCACCATTTTTTTATCTTTATTAAACCTACAGCACATTCTACTCTGTTTCTCCTTTAATTGAACTCCTTACAATACAGCTATATCTGCTCCAACTATATATTAAGCTGGATGATTTACAAGCCAAAACAACTTAAAAATCATAAACCCCAATTTCTTTATGTGAGAAATTAGGATAATAATGGTGCCTTCCCTTCCCAAAGCAGCTCCTCTTGTACAAATGGTATAATGGATGTGAAAATAATTTTAAAAATGAAAGTAATAATTCAGATCTTACATAATTTAGAATTTTACATTGTTACAGTCTTTATTTCCTATTTCCTTGTTTTACACTGTCTTAAAACCTATCTTTCATCTTAGAGCCTGAATTACTCTTTTGAGATGACAGTTCTGAGCTGTCTGTTTACATCTCATCTCTACTTATGAACATTGGGGACGAGGTTTTGCTTTTGTTTCTACAGGAGAAGATAAGCTATGGAGACCATCAAAATTGATAAAGGTTCGATTTGAACAAGAAAAACCTCTTAATTAGAAGAGGTGATTGTTCGTCAACCAGCATGACCATCCAATTTAAACTAACTTATACCATTAACACATGCCTTTTTATTTAATCAGATATAACTTGCCAAAAGGGAACCTCCCCAAAGCTAGTCTTGGGGAAAGGTTTTTGTTTTTGTCTCTTAGGAGAATGAAGGCTAAGAAATCTGAACAACACTGGACAAATGAGACATCTGGGAAAAAAGGACAAATCATCTAGAAAAAATGTCCCAAGAAAAAGAGTAAAATGGCCTATTGGCATATCATCTATAAAATTTCATAAATCTTCCTAAATGTTTGTTTCTGCTCTTCTCTAAAGACTGGGACTACATGAGACGCACACACATATATCATGCTGGATATCTAAAAAGCATCAACTTTAACATCTCTATATGTTAACTCATCATTTGCTCTCTGTCTCTTTTTTCTTTCTCCACCACTTGGTGGTCTGTTCAACCAAGTGGTTACTATAGCCACAAGAAAAGTGGTCTTAATTTCTGCTTCATCCTTAGTCTATCCAATAAGTTTGTCAACTATACTTTGTTACTGGGTACTTTTTCAGCCATGAATCAGAGTAACAGTCCTCTAACTGGCTTCTCCAGTATCCTATAGGGCTCACTCTGACATTCTCCCACAATGTAAAGGAAGAGTCCATCCACTGATGTGACATCTCTACAAGTTGTAAGAAAAATTTAAACAAGAGTTGGGGCAGGGTTATGTTTTCTGTCTTTATAGGATAATAGAAACACCCATCTTCCAGAAATCATAAAGCCTTGGATACCCAGTTGTATACAACAGAATGAAAGAACCTATTGGTACCAATATACTCTACTGGGTAATATCTCACTGCCTAACATCAATATCTCTTTAACTCCAGAATAGTTATGGTCCTGATTCAACTATAAATCAAGCTGGATTTGGAGTTGGAATTTGGCTCTCACTTCTCTAAACCCAAGCATATTACTAAAAGAAAAATTAGGAGATTCTGTCTCATATCTGAAGAGCCCACTGGTGTGAGACAAAAGTAAACCAATAATTTAGTGACCATTGTCATTTAGACTATTTTTTTCAATGATTTTCCTTACCTTTCAAAAATTCCTTCTCTATCCAGTAAAAATCTAAAACTTTCCGTATTGATATTGAAAATGTTCCAGTTTTGCCACAGTAAAAACTAAGTCTTTTACAATAGCAATCTCTGAAGTCTCCAGAAGGAAGATGGGGACCCAAAGCAATGACTCTACTCAGTCCATAACAAAGCCATGGTATTCATGAACATTATTCAATGATCAACCATGGACTGAAAACTCTCCAAGATAGTTCCATGATAAGATGGTATATCATATTACACTTCTACCCAGCATCTCAGACAACTTTACCCACTACTCTGAGACTGGCTATAGAACCTACAGTTAGTCCAACTGAGACCTAACTGTCTGACCTTTCTTACAGATCCCCACAGAGATACCATCACCCTCTAGAGAGCAGAAAGCAATTCTAAGATACCCTTTCTCCCAAAGTTTTCATTTTTCTCAGGATTATGGATAATGGTTATGGGTTGGGGGTAGAAGAAAACATTGGACTCAGTATTCTCCTCAAGAAAAGAAAAAAGGGAATGGATAGGTATAGGATATTAAGGTAGATTATTATTTATGCTAGTAAACTAATTTAGTAAAATATCAGCCTTAGATAAATTGCACTGTTATGGACTCTTGTATATTCATACAAATGTAAACTATTTTTATATTCCTATTTAAGCTGAGGGGCCCCCAACTGGATCAGGCCCTCTGAATGGGTGAGACAGTTGATTGGCTTGATCTGTTTAGGAGGCATCCAGGCAGTTGGACCAGGTCCTGTGCTCAGTGCATGAATTGGCTGTTTGAAACCTGGGGCTTAGTAGAGACCCTTGGCTCAGCCTGGGAGGAGGGGACTAGACCTGCCTGGGCTGAGTCCACCAGGTTGATCTCAACCCTCAGGGGAGTCTTTGCCCTGGAGGAGATGGAAATGGGTGGTGGGCCAGGGGGAGGGGGCGGGACGGGAGGAGGGAGAACGGGGGGAATCTATGGCTGATATGTAAAGTTGAATTATATTGTAAAATAAAATAAAATAAAATAAAAGATAATTTGAATATTGATACAAATACAGAACTATATTTGTTGTAATGTACATATATTTCCACTCTTATTTGAAATGTTTGTATATTGATACAAATGTAAAATTATATTTGTCATACTGTATGTATGTTCCACCTCTGTTTAGGATATTTTGTATATTGATACATAATTAGGATTATTGCATATTGCATATTGCACTATACATTTCTACCTCTGCTTAAGCTGTTTTGTGTATTGTTACAATTTTGAGGTCACTGTCCTTCTACTGTACATTTGCTTACAGAGTATTTACCTTTTTCACGTAAAGCCTCAGTTCTTAAGTTATTTAGGTAGATAAGACTTACTGATTTATAGTCACCTATGCTTGTCATCTCTATAATTATGTTAGTTAGGTTGTCCCGATTTATGGATATATAGGTCAGATGGACAGGTAATCTTCAAACACTTCATAGACCTAGAGAATATGGCATTTAAATAATTTAGAATTCTGTTGATGTGAAATATGATTGCTCCTGGCAGCAACAATTTGATCCCGAGAGAATGTTGGGCTTCTAAGACATTTCCATTTGAAAGTTTGTCTTCTTCTTGGCACAAAATGGTCTACTGGGCAAAGAACTGCTCATAGTATGAATTCTGTCTCTTCTGAATGAGCAGGACACAAGGAAAAGTGACTACTGAACTCGACCAAATGGTCTGTCAGATACTTTAGACTTGCAGCCAATTTGGATGCACCAACAATGCTGAGAAACTTTAGGTGACTGTTCAAGATGCCAGCTATTTCTGTCTACTGTTGTAAGACTCCTGAAAGTTTCTTGTGTCCATGTCCCATTTCTCAAGTATTAATATATTCCTTATCAGATCTTTGATGGGATTGAAGACTAACAATTACAATTACAATCTTCTCGTATCTTAGCTAGAACATATTAAATATTAGATTCAGGTTCTTCAGGATAGAACACTTTTTGGAATGATCTCTGTAACATGCCACTTACCTATGCTCCAGACTTCTCTCGATTTTAGTATATGTCTCTTGTTTGATGTTGCTCTTGTTGGTTGTAGTTCCATTTGTTCATGTCATTATCCTTTATTTCTCCTTGATGATTATTCCTATTGTATATAGTTTTTGTTAGGTTAGAACTTTTTTCCTTAGACAAAAGGGGGAGAATTAGGGGTAGTTGTCTGTGCTTTACCCCTGAAGCACCACCCCTAGTGTGCAGCAGGTAACTGCTAGGTACCTGAACCCCTCAGGGGCGTGGCCAAGGCAGGACCCCTTAAAACCTGGAATGCATGCGTGTTCAATCTCTTGGCTACCTCATGGTCTTGGATGCCGAGTGTTGGTTCTGCGGACCAAGGCAGTTTTCCAGAGAACCACATTGTACCACAACCCACCACTTCTGGATCCTGTGACCAAATCCCTTACACATATTGTGAGTTAGCTCAGAATAAATCCCTTTTGCTATCTGACAGACTCCGTGGAATTACCATTTTATGTCCCTACATTAAATGTATGCATATTGGGAACTGGCTGAAATACAGCTTTTAATGAGGACTTGAAATCAAGCATGCAGGTCTTGAACCAGGGTGAATTGAGTGAGGCACTGAGGGGTCAAAATTTTAAGGACACACCCAGCATAAAAGCAGTGCTAGTACCAAGCCTACACTTGTGTGCAGTTGAAAGTGCGTTTTTCTTTCATTTATTCACAGTTGGTGATTCACTCGTCTGCTTCCTGGATGTGAAAGACATACTAACTCCAGAGCCACCAAATGGCATGCAATTCTTCAACCATGTGTTAACCAGCCTTCTTACCATCATGGCAAAATACCTGACATCAGCTAAGGAAGAAACAATATTATTTCTGGTTCACATTTCAGAAGTTTTAGTACATCAGCCTCGGATCTGTTGGTTCTGTGCGCACAATGAATATCATGACAACAGAAGTATGTGGCAGAGGCTTTTCACTGCATGAAAGGCAGGAAGCACAGGAGAGAGGAAAGGGCTAGGAACAAGACATAGCCCTCAAGTATAAGCGCTCAGTAACTCACATCCTTCAGCGAAGGTCTACTTAAGTTTGCTGAACACAACCCTCAACATCTGAGACTGTGGGGGACATTTCATATTCTACGCATAGAAGTGACCACTATCCATTGATTTATCTACCTTCATTTATCAAGATTTCTCAGCTCAAGTTCTGTCCTTTCTTTTTTTTTTTTTTTGAATTTATTTTATTTTATTTTACAATATAATTCAACTTTACATATCAGCCATAGATCCCCCGTTATCCCTCCTGCCACCCCACCCCCCTCTCCCCGGCCCCCCCCCCCCTTTCCATCTCCTCCAGGGCAAAGATTCCCCAGAGGATTGAGATCAACCTGGTGGACTCAGCCCAGGCAGGTCTAGTCCCCTCCTCCCAGGCTGAGCCAAGGGTCTCTACTAAGCCCCAGGTTTCAAACAGCCAATTCATGCACTGAGCACAGGACCCGGTCCAGCTGCCTGGATGCCTCCTAAACAGATCAAGCCAATCAACTGTCTCACCCATTCAGAGGGCCTGATCCATTTGGGGGCCCCTCAGCCATTGGTTCACAGTTCATGTGTTTCCATTCGTTTGGCCACTTGTCCCTGTATTCCATCCATCCCTGGTCCCAACAACTCTAGCTCACATAAACCCTCCTCCTTCTCGCCAATTGGACTCCCGGAGCTCCACCCGGGGCCTGACCGTGGATATCTGCATCTAGTTCCCTCAGTCACTGGATGGGGTTTCTAGTATGACAATTAAGGTGTTTGGCCATCCTATCACCAGGGGAGGTCAGATCGGGCTATTTCTTGACTATTGCCAGCAGTCTATTGTGGGGGCATCTTTGTGGATTTCTGTGGGCCTCTCCAGCACTTTGCTCCTTCCTATTCTCATGTGGTCTTCATTTATCATGAACATTCCTTGTGTTTCCTCTCTGTACTTGATCCAGTTGGGATCTCCCGCTCCCCCAAGTTCTCTTTCCCTTGCCCTCATTACCCCCACTCACGTCCAGACTGTTCATGTAGATCTCATCCATTTCTCCATCATTGGGTGATCCCCGAGTCTTTCTTTGGGTCCTGTTTTCAGGTAGCCTCCCTGGTGTTGTGAGTAGCCGTCCAGTCATCCTTGTTCCACAACTAGTATTCTCCTATGAGTGGGTACATACCATGTTTGTCTTTCTGAGTCTGGGTTACCTCACTCAGGAGAATTTTTTCTAGATCCCTCCATTTGCCTGCAAACCTCATGATGTCATTGTTTTTCTCTGCTGAGTAGTATTCCATTGTATATACGTACCACAGTTTATTTATCCATTCTTCAGTTGAAGGGCATCTAGGTTGTTTCCAGGTTCTGGCTATTACAAATAATGCTGATATGAACATAGCTGAACAAGTGCCCTTGTGGTATGATTGAGCATTCCTTGGGTATATGCCCAAGAGTGGTATAGCTGGATCTTGGGGGAGATTGATTCCCAATTTTCTAAGAAAGCGCCATATTGATTTCCACAGTGGCTGTATCAGCTTGCATTCCCACCAGCAGTGGAGGAGAGTTCCCCTAGCTCCACATCCTCTCCAGCACAAGGTGTCCTCAGTGTTTTTGATCTTAGCCAATCTGACTGGCGTAAGGTGGTATCTCAGAGTTGTTTTGATTTGCATTTCCCTGATGATTAGGGATGTTGAGCAATTCCTTAAATGTCTTTCAGCCATTTGTGTTTCCTCTGCTGAGAATTCTCTGTTTAGTTCTATAGCCCATTTCTTAATTGGACTGTTG
>CABHPR010156772.1:0-10030 GCA_902168415.1 Peromyscus melanophrys
AGAAAGTCTAAGCCTTACTATTTAGTCTATTTTTAAATTATTTTAGGTTTATGCATTTTGTTTTGTGTGTATGGGTGTTCTATCTGCACATATGTATGTGTACCATGTGTGTGCCTGGTATCTATGGATGTCAGAAAAGGTCATGAGACCCTTAGAACTGGAGTTACAAATGATTCTGAGCTGCCATGTGAGTATTGGGAGTAGAACCCAGGTCTTCTGGAAGAGCAGCCCATGCTCTTAATGGCTGAACCATCTCTCCAATCCTAGTTTGGTGTTTCTTGTTCAAAATTGTTTTTTGCCATTCTAGGTCTTTACATTCCAAGTAAATTTTAAAATAGCTTTATTGATTAGGATTGCATTAAAATCTCTTTAGGTAGTACTGAGTTCTTAACAAGATGGAGTCTTCTAATCCCTGAACATGGGATGACATTAGTAATTCTTTGTTATTTGTTTCTAAGTATTTTATCCTGGTGGTGCTTTTGTAAACACTAAGATTTTTATTTCAAATTATTTATTACTAGAATATATAGAAATATATTTTCTGTATGGAGCTTATACCCTGGAACCCTGTCAATCTTTTTATTAGTTCTAATAGTTTCTTCATAAACTCCCTAGGGTTTTCTATATATTAGATCATAATAGCTGTAAATAAAGACGGCTTATTTCTAATGAAGATATCTTCATTCATTCATGGTTTTTTCCCTTATCACATTGACAGAAAGTATGGTACAAGATGGAAGAGATGTGACCAAGTGGGACATTCTTGACTTGATCCTAGGCAGAAAGCATTCATTCTTCCATTACCAACATAGAGTCAGCTGTCATTCTGTACAGATGGCCACTGTGAAATGAGGAAGTCTCACATCCGGATGTTGTTCAGCATCTTTGATTGTCAAGGGGTTTGCAACCTTATAAATGTTTCTTACTTGTGTAGTAAGAAGTCAGTGGTCAGACTTCTGACACCCTGAATCTGAAAGTGACGAAACTGTCACCTTGGCCGCTTGTTTGTAGTCACCGACCACAGAAGCAGTGGAAAATTAATACAAGACTTCTCAACTTGATATATATTTTTTAGTGAAACAGCCTTTAGTCGTTGATTTGCTCCATGCTTTTCTATTCTCCATCCCACTGATTTCCACTCTGTCCTGGCCCACTCAACATGCTTAGAATTCAGTTTGCTCTCCTTCCTCTAGTATAGCGCTACAGAAGCTGGAGTCATGTTGATTAAAGAATTTTTTTCTAATGTTGGCTTTTAAAGCTATTACTTGAAGGCCAGGGAGATGGCTTGGTGGGCAAAGTACTTGCCACATAAATATGAGAACATGGCTTCAGAGTCCCAGCATCGATGTAAGAGTCAGGTAATGGTGCCATGTACCTGCAACCTCAACATCTATGGAGACTAGTAAATTCCCAGAATTTGCTGGCCTGTCCGTCTAGCCAATTGGTGATCTCCGGGTTCAATGGGAGACTGTGGTAAAGTGTAAGTGAAGAGGGATTAAGGAAAACACCCAATATTGACCATTAGCCTTCACATGTTAGAGCATGCACACACATACACACACACACACACACACACACACACACACACACACACACACACATTTTTTTTCTCCAAGTGTTGCTTTGTTTCCATCTCACAAAGCACCAAAGCACGATATATTATATTGTTATTTTCACTCAGCCCAAAATACTTTCAATTTTTCCTTTTTACTCATTTTCTTAAACTATGGGTAATTTTGAAGCATGTTTTGTTTATAAACATTCATATTTCCACAACTCTTCATTTCTTCCTGTTAATTCAGTTTATCATCTCTGGTCTCATCATTTCAACCTGAAAAACTTTGTTCAATATGTTTTTATGTGGTAGGTTGGTTCAACTACTTCCAATATGTGTTTATTTAGACAACTTTTGTTCTTCATTTTTTAATAGTCATGATGGATTTAATTCTAATTTTTCCTTAAACTCTTTCAATATGTCATTCCCCTGCCTTTGAGAATCCATTGTTTCAGATGAGAAATCAGCAAAAAAGTTACATTAAATGTTTCCCTGAATGTGAGGAGGGCCTTTTCTTTTTTTACTGCTTTCTCATTGTCTTTGGCTTCTAACCGCTGAGTGAAAATGCGTCTGTTTGTGGATTTCTTCATGTTTGTCTTGTTTGGGGGCTAACAGGACTTCTTGAATCTGTGAGTTAAATCTGAGCATCATTTCTCCTCTTTCTGAGACCATGCATGGTGACATGCTGACCCACAGGTCTCTAAGGCTGTGTTCAATTTTATTTTCTTCCTATTATCCAATCTGGGTAATTACTACTGATTTATTTTCAAATGTGCATTTCTGTTTTCTTCTGTCTGAAATCTGACATTTTTCCTTTGTTGTGGTTTGGATGTGAAGGATCTCTCCACCACCATCAGAAGACATGGGCATTAAAGTCTTGATTTCCCAGCAGGCAGGACTATTGAGAAGTGCCTGGATTGTGAAGTGCTGAAATCGTCAATGGGTTAATTAATCTGTTGACAAGTTCATACCATATGGGTTAGAGGATGTAGGACCTGATTCGAGGTAGTAGATCCCTGGGGTGAGTCTTTAAAGGCATATCTTACCCTAGCTCCTTACTGCCTTTTCCTTCCAACCTCCTCACCACAGGTTCACAGTCATGTGACCAAGAAAACATAAACATGACCCTCTGAGACCATGAGCCAAAGCAGATGCTCCCTGCTCTTTCTGGTATCCTGTGACAGCTTCACAGTATCCTGTGAAAAGCTAACGGCCCCTTGCCAGTTGGTCTTTCACTTAAATTATTATACTTTCCAACTCCTGAATTTCCTCTCTTTTTAATAATTGCTTTCTTCCTTTAGATTCTCTACTCACTGAATCCTTGTTATTCTGCTTCTGTTTAATTCCTTAAATGTGATTTCTTTTCATTACTTTTAATATATTTCCAACAGCTGATTTGAAGTCCTTGTCTATTAAATCTAACCTCTAGAGGAACTCGAGACCATTTCTATTGACTACTTTCTTTTTACAGAGTATGAGTCAAATTTCTTATTTACTTGTAGCTAGAGTTTTCCTGCCTGGTCCACAGTCAGGACAAATCTCTCTCACCCGCCAGTCCCACAGCCGCTCAGACCCAACCAAGTAAACACAGAGACTTATATTGTTTACAAACTGTATGGCCGTGGCAGGCTTCTTGCTAACTGTCCTTATATCTTAAATTAATCCATTTCTATAAATCTATACCTTGCCACATGGCTCGTGGCTTACCGGCGTCTTCACATGCTGCTTGTCATGGTGGTGACTGGCAGTGTCTCCTCAGCCTTCCACTTCCCAGAATTCTCCCCTCCTTGTCCCGCCTATACTTCTTCCTGCCTGACCACTGGCCAATCAGTGTTTTATTCATTGACCAATAAGCAACATGTTTGACATACAGACCATCCCACAGCATTTACTTCTTTGGCTAATAATTTTTTATTAAATCTTAGGTCTCCGAGATAGCATATTTCAGCAGCTCTGTATTCTGTCCACACCCACCCAAGGATTTTTGTTGTTATTGATTTTCTTGCATATTTATTTCTTAGTAACTTGCCTGAACCAAGTCTTTGAAGTCTGGCTCCTCCTAGAACCCAGCTGAAGATATCTCTGCTTAGATTCGTCTTCTTTATAGCTTGGCTTTCTAAGATCACCCTAATGTTTTCTTATAATGATGTGTGTGTGTGTGTGTGTGTGTGTGTGTGTGTGTGTGTGTGTGTTTGTGTGTGTATACATGTACGTGTGCATGTGTGTGTGTGCATGCGTACATGCACAGATTTCACCCAGCTATGTCTTATCTCCTAAAATTTCCACCATTAATCAAAATAGCACCATGGAGCCGGAGACCAAGCCTTTTAACATTTCAAATTCAAACCATAACATTACCGGTGTTTACTTTCTTCCAGGTCCTCTTAGGTTGCCTCACACACACCTCTGTGCCTAAGCACAGGTTCCACTGGCCACTGAGAATACTCCCCCTCCCCCCACACAACCAAATAGCTGGCTTGATCCAGAGTACCACATAAATCAGGTATGATGGCACATGCCTCTAATCTCACCACTTAGGAGGAAGAAGCAATGAGAGCAGAAATTCAAGGTTACTCCCAGCTACATGGTGAGTTTGAGGCCAGCCTGGGTTACTTGAGACTGTTAAAACAGGGAAGACAAACACCAAACCTCACAGCTCCATGTCAAAACCTAGTCCTTATTCCTCTCTGAAACCCCCTGAGCTCACCCTTTACTGTCAACATTTCTGTCGGTATACTGGTCTTCTGAACCTCCATCAGAGTTACCCATTAAGCTCTGCTTATAGGAGTTCAGGGCTTCTCCAATCTGCGTTTTGAACTCTTCCACATTTTCCCCACTCATAGTTATCACCTCTTCGTATCAGTTTTCTCTATTGGTTCCAAGACAATAGGAACCTAAGAAAGAAAGGATTTATTTGTCTCATAGTTTGGGACGATAAAGTCCTTCACAGTAGCAAGAGTGGCTCATGGCCATCTCGGCAAGGAGCATGGGGCTGCTTGTTTACACCTGAGGGGATAAGGAAGTAGAAGCAATACAAGTGTATCATTCCACAAAGCTCAAAGCCAGCTACACCCTGCCTCCCTGAGGTTCCACAGCCTCCCAAAACAGTACCACCAACTGGACACCAACTGTTCCCATACGTGAGCGAATAGGGGATATTTTAAGTCCCATACAAACTAAAAACTGTAAGCATGCATGCTCTTCATTTTTATCCTTTTTGCTACTATAATTTAAATAAAAGACACAGATTGCTGGGCTCCTGCTCTTTTCACTTAATAATAAAAGCTGAAATATTTTCCATGTTTTTTTAATATTCTTCATTCTTTTGGATAACTGCATTATATTTCATTTGTAAAAGTAGTATAATTTATTGAGCATGCTTCTTATGTTGTTGCTCTATTTTGTGTATATCCTTTCACAATTTCAAAAGTGCATACAATATATTTAGATTATGTCAGCCCTACTCTCCTAACTCCTAGCAGACACCCACCTGTCCTTCTCAACTTCATGTCTTCATGTCCTCTTTTTTTAGAACCCACTGAGTACTGTACGCTGCCTGTATGCACATGGGTGTAGGGCATGGGCAACCTACCATAGCCATATCCCCAAATAAAACTAACATCCCTCCCCAAGCATTCATCAGCTGCCAATGGCTCCTCAGCCAAGAGTGAGGTTTGTAAGCCCCTCCACTCTCTGTGTTGGAATGTTGACTGGCTTGATCTTGTGCCAGTCTCGTGCAAGCAGTCACAGCTGCTGCGAGTTTGAGTTCAACAGCTACGTCAATATTCAAAACCACTATTTTTCACCAGTTCTCCCCAACAAAGAAATCTGGACCTTTGGCTTCTATGAAGTTTCTGCCTGTCCACCCCCACCCCCATACATATGCACACACACACACACACACACACACACACACACACACACACATACACACATGCACACACACACACACAATGTTCCCCAAGCCTTGTCAGTGTGAGGTTGTGATACCCACGTCCATTTAGGGCTGAGCGCTCCACAGTCACTTACTCTATGCACCTCAACCAGTTGTGAGTCTCTTTATTAACCACCATTCAGTGCAAAGATGAACTTCTCTAATGAGTACTGAGCTATACCATAATCTACGGGCATAAGAATAGGTACTTAGGCCGGGCGTTGGTGGCGTACGCCTTTAATCCCAGCACTTGGGAGGCAGAGGCAGGCGGATCTCTGTGAGTTCGAGGCCAGCCTGGGCTACCAAGTGAGCTCCAGGAAAGGCGCAAAGCTTCATAGAAGAAACCCTGTCTCAAAAAAAACCAAAAAAAAAAAAAAAAAAGAATAGGTACTTAGTAGATTATACTATTTAGCAAATAGTAAAATAGTATTTACCAAATAATTCTACTCTAAATCCTATGGCCTCCCAAGCCTCCCTTCCTGGCCAGATTTGCAGAACCAGGTTTGTCACACTCCTGTTGCATGAGCCTCAAGTCCAATAGGGAAGTTATTGGTCACCGCTCCCCATAAGATCCATGCCATTATTGCACCCATGGGCATATCTTGCCAGACAGCTGACCAGTATTCCACTGAAGAATCACAACAGGAAATCTCTACAAATAATCATGTGAAACTAACCAAAATCTCTTCTGCTACCAATCTTCCCCCCAAGCCTTTGTTCAACTGTCTGGATAAAGCAATGTGATTCCCTCCAGCCATTTCTCCATCAGCTCACTCCAGGACCAACTAAAATCACTAATTAGAAATGTGGTGAGAACCCAGAGAACATATCCACCTTACCAACCATGGAAACATGGGAGCTTCCTCCTTGACGGCTTGGCAGAATTTGACATCTCCCATTCCTACTCACTTGTAGATACATTTCCTGATTCTCAGTGAGAAAAAAAAAAAAAAGCAGGCCCTTCTAGTGTTGTGCTTTAGTCAATGTTGTACAGTGTGACAAGTTATCTGACGCAAATACCTTCAGGGAGAAAAGATTTACTTTGGCTCACAGCTTCAGGAACTACAGTTTACAGTCAGCTGACTCCATTGCTTTTTAGACCTGTGGCGAAGCAAAAATATCATGATAGGGAGCACAGTGGGGGGAAATTGTTCATCTTATGGCAGGCAGGAGACAGAGAAGAAATTGTATCAGGAAAAGTGGTGCCCCAAGTGATCTACTTTGTCCCACCTCTTAGTTTCTACCATTTCCCGATAACATTATCAAACTCTGCATCTACCAATTAATTAATCCAATGGTTAGACCAAGCCACCCGGTCCAATCACTTCCCCCAAACCCCACCTTCAGACATTGCACTGGGGACCAAGCCTTCCTCATAAGACCCTTATTGGAGGGTACTTTATTTCTAGATCACAATATACAGGAAAAGAATGCGCCAACATTTTCACCTTTGTTATAACCATTTTTAAAGGAATCTGCTGCTGCTGCTTCCTTCTGGCTGTAACTTGAAGGTTAAGGTCCCTATATAGCAAAGACATTTGATAAATCCAGACTCTCTTTTTCTTTAAGAATGTATCCTAACCATAATTATTATTGATAGGTGAGTCCAGGATACCACATTTTGCTGGTCACTCACCACTGTCTCACTCAAGAATGGATGACCATCCCCAAGAGCATCAAGCCTTTACTGGTCCAGGGACCAAAGTACTCTTTCTGGAATAGTAATGCATTCTAGAAGGCACAGAGAATGTGATGATACAGTGGAGTGGGTACATAAATCAGACATTGATGTTCAATATGATGGAGAAAGATCTACCCAGGGATTAGATTTCCAAGCTTAAATTGAAGACTCATTCCTTTTTATCAATCTAAAGCCAACTCCCCTATCAGGATCAGCATCTCTGTTTGCTCAGAATACCACTCATCTCGCCTCTCAAGACAAAGGCATTTTTGTGGACAGCATGGTCTCAAGCTCTCACTAAGCATAGTATTTATTCTAAGTGTTATTAAGATCAGCACATGGCGAGGGCCTCCTATCTGCCTCTACCCCCCCCCCCACTTCACACTCGCCCAAAACCATCTTGTGACCAAATTGGTCCTCCCCTGCCCTTCAACTGCCTTTCCTTTTTACACTCCTTTAATTGTGCTTGTTTTTGAAGTCCACAGAATTTATTATTCAGAAAACAACCTTCTCTGCAATATCAACCTTAATTAACTGTTCTTTTTCTATTGCTTCCCACCCTCCACTTCATGCATTTGAATTAAGGCACTCCAGAGCCCCTGGCCAGGACCCCTCCCCCATCACAGACCCATCAGAGTCTACCAGCCAACCATGACCAGATAAGGGAAAATGGAATTCCTTATCTCTGCCTGCCAATGTGAAAGGGTCAAGGTTACCAAGGGGAGACTTTCCAAAAGGAAAAAGAGGAAGAAAGATGCCAAGCCTCCCTGGTATCCATGGCAACAGAGGGTTGAATCATGGCGCATGCATCCCTGAGAGCCTGGCCCGCTTAGCTCTGTTGACATCTTTCCACTTCATTAGCCTCTTTATCAAGTGACTCTGCATGGGAGTGAGTATATTTTGGTGTCAGGGTGCACTGCAGATGATTCAAAATCAGACTGACCTTTTCCACCAATCCCAGTACCTTCTGGGACAGCAGACACCTGCACCCTCCTCCTCTGGCTTCTTTAAGGACTAGCTAGCTCTTCCTTCTTTCTAATCAAAACTCTGTCACTGGGAGGCAGGGAGATGCCCCTACCCAGGAGCCCAGGAAGCCAGGACCCCAGCTGTCAGCAATGTATAGCACCCGAGCCAGGAGAAAGATTAATGACTTTGCACATAGAAAATGGATAAAACGGGCTCCCAAAAGACAATAAACACAGGGTGGACTGCAAGAAGGCTCTGACAGTAACAAATACTGACTGACATCCCATTGTATTCCCCTTCTAGATGACTCTGAGCTGCCAGCAGAAACACAGATGCATTTAATAAGTGCTTCAGAGAGACAAAGGGGCCTTTGGGGGTTAAGATGGATCTCCATTGCACGTGAGTGCACTCCAGTGTTTGTGAGTGTGAAAAAGAATGTCTGCAATCAATATCTGTCCCCTTGGAAATCCAAGGAGCGTGCCCTAATCTCCCAATCTTGTCTCCATGCTTCAGCAAATACGTCACTGGTAGGTTCTCTGAGCCATGAAAAATCTCCTGCAACCAAGAGCTAGGGCTGAAAAGAAATCAGCTAGGGATACGGAACTCTTTTGATGATATTGACCTCTCTTTCAGGAACCTTGTGCAGGACTGCATCAAGGGAAGTGACCTTCTGCAGCGGCCTTGACTCCAGAAGCATGTTGGGCCAATGGCAAGCCAGGGAAGTGGAAGCCAGGGCAGTGAGACTGTCCAGGAGTTGCTGGGAGGACCAGAGGCTTTGTTTTCTTTTGTTTCCAAATTCACTTACAAAAGCTGATATTGTGAAAGCAAGGGATTTGGGTCCCAGGGCATACTGCTGGCCACTTGCTCTCTCTCTGTACATTGCCCACCAGAGAAATGAATGAACTAGACCAGGAAATGGTTGACTTCTGCTCATTCTCTCAGGGCCTGGGACAAGAGTCTTCTCAACCCCGCTTCCTCTCATGCCCATGCCCCTCCCACAAGTACACATAGAGCACTTCCTCCTGTATTCAATTCTCTTTACTCCACGCTATTCCCACCACTCTTGACACTCTGACCCTGAACCTAACCAGAGCCTAGTATAGCCTGCCTAACCATACAATGGCCTCCTAGTGAGTCCTCAGAATTATTCCCTTCCTGTCTTCTCAGTGTGTGGTCCCAGGCCAGCAGCCTTCACCCTGAGAGACTGCTTAGAGATGCAAATTCTTGGGCCCCATTCTCAATTTAGACTTGTGTAGCAAAGCTTCCCACATCTGATTCTCCCTGGTCCTTAGACTGGACTCCTTGGGATCTACAGATCCCTGTCTCATCATTCCATTCCTGGAAGAGTATTTACTCTCTAGGTACTTCACATCCATTATTTCCAAGTACAGTATGGTATGTCACACTCCCAGCCTCTCAGAAGTCATTCCTTCCAGGTGGAAAGGTCTTATAGGCAACTTCACTTGTAGGGTTAAATTCATCTCAATTATCTCAATTAAAACCTTCAACACAGGGATGGAGAGATAGATGGCTCAAACAGTAGAAGTACATACTACTCTTGTGGAGGACAGGGTTCAGTTCCAAGCACCCATATGTGAGGCATCTCACATTGCCTGTGAGTCCAGCTCTAAGGGCTCCAACACCCTTTTCTGGCCTCTTCAGGTACCTTCACACACATGCATATACCTATATCCATACACATATGCATAACTTAAATTCAAAAAATTCTTCAATATCCTTCTAAACACCGCACATGTGCAGTTCAGGAGCTAGACAAGGGGTCTTGCATCTTACATCATCAGTGTGTGCTGATGACTACATACGTGCAGCATGGTCACACAATCTGCGTGTGTGTGTGTGTGTGTGTGTGTGTGTGTGTGTGTGTGTGTGTGTG
>CABHPR010156773.1:0-44658 GCA_902168415.1 Peromyscus melanophrys
TGTCTCTGGAAGGGTACTGACCCGACACAGATCACAGAGGAGTCCTGTCACAGCAAAGCACAGATGATGCTGGACCAGGATCGGCTGGAAAATGAGAAGGAATCCTTCCTCTCCCGGCTGCCTTCTTGTCTGATAGGAATGGAAGTGTGAGCAGTTGGTCGGCATGAGCTGAACTATGGAGAAGGTCCTCGCTAAGAGGGTATAGTAGATGATTACACTTGGTGTTTGTGGGGGTGCTCGTCTCTGCTTCTGTTTGGTATGTGACCTCCACTGTGGGGAGAGGTTTTTCTCCAACAGGATGGAGTTTATGATGGGGAGATACTGAGGGTGATTTCATAACATGTTGATTGAGACATTTCCAGCCCAGGCATAGGAAGGTAGGTGTGTGTACTCTTGCTAACTTCAGAAACAGCCTCTCCTGGCTTGCTTTTAATCACATCCGTGTGGAAGAATTAGCTTTGCCATAAAAGACTGATGGAAAGAAGTCTTAAACTTGAGCCCTCAAATAAGGCTCGAGAAGAAATCCAACTGCAAGAAAGGAATCCCAAGTGGAAATCACTTGTAGTGTGGACGTTTGAAGCAGCTGCTGGTAAAAATCCTTTTAGGAATTCTTCAAAACCCTTTAGTATCAAATGGAAGTTTTAGGATTATTTGGTTTCATATCTTTCAACTTTTTTTCCTGTTTTTTGTCTGATTTTCGGTCATCCATAGAATAATAAATGCACATTCAACTCGTGGGAGAATCTCTTAATTTATTGTTAATGATTTTTACTTCAGGAAAGTAGAGACTCATAGGATAATGTATATAGTCATATAAGGTCTTCAAGGACCTTCCTTGACCCACTTCAAGGAAGGAACCTAAAACTTGTCTTTTTGCTGCTGAGACTAGAATTTATTGTTTTGAAATGAAAGCATTTAGTTATATAGTAGGTCCAACATTTATTTATTTATCAAGTAAGTTTATTTTTATTTTTATGACATTATAGTGGTGATATAGGTTTGCTTAGTAATCAAGTTAAACTAATATTTGTAAAATAAAAGAATTTGAAATGATATGTTTTGAACCCTCTCTATACAGTTTTTTTTTAATTTTTGGTCATAAGGCAAAAGATACACTTGCAAACTTTTTATTAAAATGCAAAATATTCATGTTTATATTTTCTTCTTACCAGCAAGAGCTGGAAATCAACATTAAACTATGCCATCTAATTAGACTGTGGATAAACAGATGTCATGAGATTATATAACATCAATTTCAGTGTTTAGCAAGTAAATATCTACAGCTACCAAAGAAGCATAAGAATTTGTATTGAATAAATTCCTTTAGGGATAAATCCCATGTATGAGATAAGGACCTGTGGACGCATTCATTTTGGGGAGATAATGTTGGGTTGTTGGTCATGTCACGATTTTGGGATTGTTTTGTTTTTCCTTTAGCCAAGAGATCTGTGGGTGGTGGTAGCTTTTGAAAAGTGCCAGTCAGTAGTGTTAAAGTCAAAATTGGGATGTGCTTTCAAATTCAGTTAGAATTCTAGATTGTCTTGCATTTTGAACTCATTATTCCAGTAGCTTATTGATTTGCACATTTCTATAATCCTGTCATGCCCTGAGAACACTTGGATAGATTATTAAGATAAATTTTTGTTAAACACAGACTATATCTTGGTCATCTCTTGATCACCACAGCAGACTCACATTAAGTTCTCAGGAAATGCTTGTTGGGATTTGAACACATCCTCATCTTTGAAGAGTACACGCTCTTGTCATTTCAAGTACAAGAGACTAGACTTAAATATTTTTAAATACTTTGAAGAGGAAAAATGGTCCACCTCAGTGACCAAAGCCAGACTGTTAGTTCCAGTCTAGAAGTTTCCAACTGGGGGATTAGTGATCACAGTTGTGTTTCTGCAGCAATGGTATGGCATTGTCCATGAAGAATTGTCATGCGATCCTCTGCAGACACAGCTCTCATGAAGTGAGGGTTATAGTTTATTCCCATGTCCTTTCCAGGAACTTTTGAGTCGACATTCTGAAGACAGTGTTCTTCCCGGGGAAATGTGTAGTGTTCAAATGTGGGGACTATGTGAACAGGGATGGACTATCAAGGAGAAAGACAGGCCCCGTTTGAGCAAGAATTCAGAAAGTAGTAGTCTGCATTGTGCAGAGATAGCTATGGTGACTCTGCTTAAGCTTCAGCCCCCTGCTCAGCCATGGCTGCTGCTACAGTTGCTCTCTTAGGAGGTGTTCTGCTTGATATCGTAAGGTTAGTCCTAGAGAAACAGTGCTGTAGAGCCACAATTTTCAAAGGGTGGTCCTGGAACCCATGGATAACCCCAAGACTCTTCAAGAGAAAGGCCCTCCCTTCCTACTTGAGGTAACAGCTTCATCCTTCTCATACTTCTGCCAAAGCAACACAACACAGAGCGTTGACTATTGAGGCAGGTATGAGGATCCGGCTGTCTTCTCCTACAAGACATTTACAAACCCTTAAAATAGTAGTCTTCTTGCCTTCTTTATTTCAGAAAAATATAATTATTATTTTCCTATAATATGCATCTTATGTTCCATGTAATAAAGTTGCTTTTGTTATTTAAAAATAATTAAAATTTTTTCAATTGTATTCTCCTGGGTTTCATGAATGGTAGTTAAGAATAGACAGGGCTCTGTGAGACAAGTAAAATCAAGAGGTACTGTTATAGATACATTGCCTGGTCAGCATTGGCTGGTTTGATGCTCAGCCTACTTGCTAAAACATACTGTGCAAATAAAGTCAAGTTTGTGGATTCAGTCCCTTTGTGGACAGTGCTATCTGCTTACTTGAATGGTCACAACCAAACAATTTAGAATACTAACTGTAAGAGACAACTTGAAAGTAATACTCAATGGTTCATGGTAATTGAGGGCCCTTTCTCTCTGTATCACATGTATTAGATCCTTGGATGCTAGCAGTCCTGTAGGTGAATCTTACAGCTGCTTTCATATTACAGTGAGGAACTGTTACTGTGTAAATACCCGGTCTTTTACGATCACATAGTTTGCGAGTTGCAGAGCCAGGTCTGAACTGAGGCATCAGGGGTACAGAGAGCAAAGTCCAAAATGATTAAGCAAGTCAATGACCGATTGACCAAGAACTTCCCCTATACGATAGTGTAGCTCTGTACATTTGTTTTCATGCAAGCCCAACTCCTGAATGTTAGTCTTTGTTCCAAGTACTGTTTGTAGCATACTAACTGTTACAACTACAGTAACCCCAAAGTCACCTACCATCCACTGTCCATACCTACAGATTCCAACAACCTTTCCAATTACCAAGACAACTACCTTGAGTATGGGATGACGTCTGCTCTTAAATGTTTTACTTTCTGCAGCAAAAAAAAAAAAAAAGTGACATCAAATTATCTTTACTCCATGTTTTCCTTAGACTTAAAAAAAGAGCTTGATCAGCCGTATATTCCTCATGTTCTTTAGTTTTGTTATTGTATGCAATGTAAACTTGGTAATGTTCCCTTTTCAAATTTTGACCACGGAAAGCATGGATGTCATTTGAAGATGAGTTAAGGTACCCTAATCATTGCATCTCTCTGTCAGACTCTCGCCTGACTTCACTCATCACTTTTTAGAATACATTTTTACTGACAGTCCTTACTCAGTACATTTTCATCCAATGAAAACTGATTGAGGGCTGCAGATGTAACCCAGGAGTCCAGTGCTTTCCTGGCATGGGTCAGGTCCTGAGTTCAATTCTCATCACTGCTGAAACAACTACAGAACCCCACTTATTCAATAGGGTTTTAGCACAAGCTTTCAGAATCCTCTTACCCTGGGCTGATATAGAAATGGCAAGTGTTATAGATGTCCTGAGTTGATCATTAGACATCATGCAGGTGTGTTGAATTATCATATTAATCCCCCTAATACATACATGATTAAAACTCAGAAGGAACAACTGTGACATTTTGGTTATCCTTTCCAGAAACCTAGAAAAGGTACATGGTTTCATTTACCAGCAACTCCAGTAAGACTCCAGCTGCACCAGCTGGTGTGTGCAATTTAGTATGACCAATTCAAGAACCCTTCCCCTCACTGGCGAACGCTTCCCCACCCTCTGGTGCTGAGTGTCCAACCCTTCAATTCCTCCTGGCCTTTGGTCTCCAGGCCTTTAATTATCTGACTAGGAATCCAAGTCCGGCATACTGTCATTTCCTGGCTGATCTTGCCACAAAGAGTGTTATTTGTGGAGTGCAAGACAGTATTTTTGTTCACAATATTAAGCCTGTCCACATGCACGAATGAAGTTATTCCCTGATCTAAAAAAATTTTTAAAGAACCCAAGAAAATGTTTATCTACTCAAGGAAATGTTTTTTTTCTCCTACCTAGCCCAAATTTAGCTCATCACTGTTTTGAGTTGCTACATTTAAAATGCAAATTGTTCCCTGGATTAAATATTTTAGGACAAACGCCAAAACCTCCCACATAATAAGAATCCTGAGGCTTTAGCTTTCATCCTGGTTGTGATTTACAATATGCTAATAAATGGAAAAGTCCTGAGCAGTGGACGTATTTATGTAATCCCCTACACAGAACACCAGAAGTTGCTTCCATGTGGATCCTAAGTGGCTGCAGTATCTCAATGTATAAGGGGTATGTCTGAGGCCTCTGTTGTTGTTTAGTTAATCCATGGAATGAAATTCATATTTGTTTTGTTAATAAAAACTTCCAAGCTTTGATCACATAATACGATCCCATTTCATTTTCTCTTTCAAAGATCTGTCTACCATTGCTGTACTGCCGTGTGAGAAGTAGATCATATTTAGAGAAGTGACCATCTTCTCTAGGCCACATGACATCACATGGATGGTCCTTTGGGGAAAGGGAGGTTGGATCAGTGGAATTTGGAAAGTGCATTCAAATTATAGGCCTAAGCAGAAAAAAATGTTCAGCCAAATCATCCTACTAATTTACACTATAATGCTGCCTTCTTATAGCATGAGGGATGGATACAAGCATAAATAAGAGATAAACCTGTGTTTACTAGTTACTTTCCTGTTGTTGTGACTGAGCACTTGCTGGGAAAGGCATGTGGCAGGAGTCTGAGGTGGCCGCACACCCTGCAGCTGCAGTCCAGAAGCAGCGAGGAGCAGTGTGGCCAGCCCTGCTCCCATAGACACCCACTTCCTTCAGCAAGACTCTACCTCCTAAGGGTTCCGTGACCTTCCAGAACAGTACCACCGGCTGAGAACTAAGAGTTCCTACACGAGGCTGCAGGGGACATTTTCTATTTAAATCGTGGTGTCATGAAACCCAAGGGCTGTTTTGAGTGATTTTCCTTTGCTTCAGTTTTCCGTTTATACAAAAGACGAGACACAGTAACCCTTACTCACCTCAAGAAATGAAATATGTTAAAACAAATAGAATCGTACATGTAACGGCAGGCTATTAGCTGATATGGAATCACTGGTGTGTGGAAAATCTCCTGATTTTAAGCTCTGAGACTATTTAATAAATATTATGAGGGTGAGTCAAGGCAGGTACACAAGTACCTGGTACTCTAGTCACATGGTAAATGAAGGCTTCATGCGATACACCAAATGTTCCTTCGGGGCTGGCAGGGCCTGGTTGCTCCAGGGAGCCCCATTCCCTGCTGACGAAGAAAGCAGAGATTCTGTATCAAATATTTCTCAGGCCTCCTAACTCACAGGAGAACAGGACATGTTCGTGTGAGGAAAACCAGAGACGGGGCAAACAGATAAGCATGGCAAGAATGAAGTGAGTGACCGTGAGAAAGGTGAAGGTCCCATGCCTCTGCTCTTTGGATGTGCCCCCACCTTCTTCCCAACAGACAGGAAAAGACATTGGGTCTGACATTAACTGGGCACACCGATCATCCACCTCATGTATGGACTGTGTCAATGTGAGCCGCTTTCTCATTCCAACTTCCACTGTGTTCTTATTTGGGAAAAGAAATTTCCTGAAATAAATGCGGTCGTAATTTCCAAAAGAACTGCATTTTCCTTAATCTGCATGTTTGGATAAGGAAATTCTCCATCTGTGATCATTACTATCAACTGTCAACTCGAGGGATCTAGCACCAGGCAGGAGGCAAGGCTCTGGGCAGGTCTATGAAGGGATTATCCAGATGGGGGAGGGGAATAGAGATGGACAGAGCCACCGCAACTGTGGGCAGCACCATCCTGTAGGCTGTGATCCTGGACTGAATAAAAAGGAGAAAGTGAGCTGAGCCCTAATACTCATCTCGCTCTGATGGTGGATGCAATATGACCGGCTGCCTCAAGTTCATGGCTCCCCCTGGGTTCTAGTTTCACAACAACAACAACAACAACAACAACAACAACAAAATTTCCAGCTTGAAATTCCAGGTTACCATCTATCATTGAGGGAAGTCAAGGCAGGAACCCGGAGGCAGCCCTGCTTGCCACCCACACAGCATTACCTCTGATGGAGGAACCCACAACAAAGAAGCATGGCAGAAACCATGAGGGATGCTTGCTCACAGGCTGTTTTATTCTCAGTGAAGCACCACCTGCCTAGGGCTTGTACCACCCACAGTGGGCCCTCCAGCCTCAATTAACAGTCAAGTCAATCCCCCACAGACAAATCTAACCCATAAGCCAATGGGACCCAGGCAGGTCTCCAACTGAGATTTTCTTCTGATAATTCTAAGTTGTATCAAGTAGACAGAGTTAACCAGGACACCCACCATGATGGACTTTCCCTTCAAATGTTAAGCCAAAATAAATCCTTTGTCCCTTAAGTTGCTTTTCTGGGGTATCTTATCACAGCAGTGGGAAAGTAACAAGGAACACCAGCACTGTTCACAGGTCAGGGCTGCTGAGTTGTGACAAGTCTGTGGAAGATGTGTCTCTCCCAGTGCTGTGTATTAACACTGCTCTTTGTCCCTGGAGATAAAACATGCCCAAATGTGGCAGGTGTTTCAAACAAGTCGGGTAATAAATATGTCTACCTAATATATTTCTCAAAAATAATTTCTGTGCCTGTGGTTATTTTTCAGGCTATTGATACAACCCATTACATATCAGAATGACCAAAGATTGAGTGTGAGATGTAAGATTAGTGCATCCCTTTTGTATGACTGTTATGCTTACACAAGTACAAGCAAGCTTGTCCTGTACAAAAATTCCCTTGAATGGAATAAAGTGAATGGTGAACTTTGTTTACAAGAGTTCATAGATACCTTAGGTGAATAGCTACACCCATTTTCACATATGTTGGGTACCCTAGCCACAACAGAACTTTAGTTAACATTGTTCCTGCCTTTGATAATTTGTAGAAGTCACGGCTCATCTTTAGTCATGGGGTGGTGTCTGTATCATGGAGGTGTCTGGTTGTCTAATCACATCATTGTATCAATTCCTAAATGTTATTTAAGTATCCAGCTAACATAAAGCCCACTATGCCAAAGGCCATTGCAACATTTTACAACCTCTGTATTATGAGGATGATAGAAGTTTTAAGTCAAAATGCTTTGAAATTCCACCAGCATAAATCAAGACAAAATGCCACTTTATTGACCTCATAGGATTAAGACATCCACAACTCTTTCCCTTTAAATTTCCTATCCTTTGCAATGTAAGCAAACCACCACCCCTTTTTTAAAATGTATTATTATTTGTTGGTTTTGAGGCATGGTCTCACTATGTCCTGACCTTGACCTTGGGGTGACCCTCCTGCCTCAGCCTCAAAGAGCTGTGGTGATCACAGGTATGAGCCTTCCTGCCCAGCCTGAAACTGGCTCTTAATGCCTCAGAAATTTTAAGATCAATTTGCATCCTGTTCTGTTAACCAGTGTCAACTTTACGTTGGAAAAACCTTGGAAATAACTCATCCTGCACCAATATCCACCCACCCCTACCAACACTCCCATGGTAAAAATAAATAAATAAATAAAAATAAAATCATGCCTATATTTTTATTTCTAATCTGGCTCCAGTTAAAAGCTCAGGGGTCAGCAAGCTGGGTGAGGCAAGACCTCCCGCTTGGGACTGAGATTCTGGGTTCTCCCTCTGAGGTAAACCAGATCATGGCAGACAGAGGACAGTGGGGTTTATCAGAATGCTGCATGGGCAATCTCTTTAAAACACCGCCTTTGCAAAAACAAGAACCTACCGGTGCTGCGTGTGTTTCTGAGCTGTTTCCCACCCCTGCCTCCTGTGTTTAAAGGTAACTGTAGGGTGTTGCTTTGCATTCAGTTTAAGGGGGAGGCACTCTGCACAGACGCCCAGCAGGTTTGAAATGTACAACAGCAGGGCCGTCCTGGCAGAGGTCCCAGTGAGGAGATACTAGCCATGCCTAACATGTGTTCAGGGACACTGGCCTCATTTTAGGGAGGAACTGAGGTTATTTCTAGGCAGCCGTGTGGCTGTCAGAGGAAATGCATGGAAGCAGCATTGGATTTGAACCGCTTGACAATGATGATTGCTTATATAGAGACCCTCAGTAGCCATGCTCACACTCATTAAGTCACTGCCCGCTTCCTTCCCTTCTGCTTCTGACTGATTGATGGGTAGAAAACGCTGGCTTGTTTCCAGTTACTAGACAGCAATTGAACAGAAGGAGCAAAAGTGTCTCTGATCATTCAAGTTTCCATCAAGTCCTTGCCTGTAAAGATGCTTCGAAAGTCCTCTTGTATTGAAGACCTCCACCGCACTTCCAAACACATGCCTTACGAAGAATTGACCTATGCATAACTAGGCCAAAGGAGTCGGCTCCTTGAGTTGGGCAACAACCAGAAAGGCCAACAAAGGGCTGGAGAACCAGAGCTTTGCTGACAGGCAGCACACTGTAGCACACATGCCACACTTGTTTGAGACTGTGCCATTGTTTGCTTTCTTTCAAACTTGGTGGAAAGTTAGACCACTGTGGGAAATAACTGGAAAACGGTATACAATGGTTTACTCTCAGACCTCTGGAGACTCTGAGTGGTCACTGTGTCTGGTTGTGTATTCCAGTGTGTGATTCAGCTCCCGTCCAGTAGGGGGAAAATATAATTGTTGAATTTGGGTATTGCTTTTGTTCTTTTGAGTCTTAGACCTCACCATGTAGCCCCGGCTAGTCTTGAATGTCTAAGCACCATGCTTCAGTCTCCCAAGTGCTGGGGTTATAAGGTTATAGGTGGTGTCATATAAAATTATATGCAACAATATAAGATTATATGTTGCCAGGCATGGCAAAAGGGGGAAAAATCCGTTCTTTGTTTGATGTGCTTGTCAAGAGACCATGATCTACACCTGACCCTCAAACCTTGGTCACAGAAGAGCAGAGTCTCAGGGCACTCAGCTTATTTTGGGTGAAGGACATCACATTCTAAGTGGCATTAGTGACTTAGTCCTGGATCACATTAGTTATCGTGAAAAATTCTGCCAAGTGGCTCTGGTTACGTTTCAAAGCCATAAATGACACATGAAGTGTTGATAAGTAGGCTGCCTTGCTCTGTTAGGCTTTTCTTGAATGAGAATAATTTATACACCTGTTCATTTATTCATCAATAAAGTTTGGCACTCTAAGAAAGACCCATATCCTCAGTGTCTGAATATAAATTTTGTCTTTGGAAAGTGGGGCATGAAAGAGTGGGGGAAAGTGGTGGCATGTAAAAACTGAAAGATTATTGAAAGCCAGATTTTTAATTTGGGCTTTAATATTTCATCCCCATTCTTGTGTGGTGTGTGTGTGTGTGTGTGTGTGTGTGTGTGTGTGTGTGTGTGTGTAGGCAGAGTCTACGTGGCTGAGATTAGAAGTGTGTGCTACTATATCTAGCTAAGACCTTAACGTTCTTTTATATCAATTAAAACGCCTTCAAAATGCCTCCCACATTCCTCACTTTTCCATTTGGGTGCTTTCTCCCAAAATTGCAGTTCATGCTAGCATACCTAACCATATTTTTATTTAATTTTTGGTAGGCACGTGGTTTACTCATTTGTCTAAGGTCTGTGTGTATGTATTGTCAAGGTCACTGTCATAGATACCATCTGAACCATTCATTACCTCTGTGGTGAAAGCACACCCTGACCTCTCCTTCAACCTTTTGGGGCTCACAGTTCAGTGTTGCTAGCTGCAGTTACCTGCCTGTGCGGTAGCTAACATACTCCTAACTGCTAATAGCACCTACTAGTTAGCTTCTCTGTGTGTAGTCACCCTCCAACACTCGACACCTTTTCCTAACCAGCATTTTGCTTCCAACTTCTGTAAGATCGGCTTTGAACAAAGCTATGTGTGAGTGAGGTCATATGGCATATGCCTTTCCCTGCCTGTCATATTTCATTTAACATCTCCCAGATTCACCCATGTCCCTACATTGCATTTCTTTTTATGGCTGAGTAGGATTCCATTGTGTATGTATACCTTGTTTCTTTAATTGATTTCTCCACTGAGGGACAATCAGGTTGATTTTAATTTCTTGGCTACTGTGAATATTGACAAAGCAGTATTTGAATGATAACCTGACTCAGGGTCCCTTGTCCTAGGATGTATATTAGACTCAACTAAGCTGTCTTCATCAGAACATTCCATCTCAGAAAAATGGAGTCTCCATCTCTGGGGTGAGAACTCGGGGGGAGGGGCAGCTCTTGAAGCATGGAAGGTTGGCAGCAAGGCTTCTGTTTTTTATGCTGTTAATTAATTCGGATAATACACAGGTTATGTGCTGACCCAGAGCCCCTTATGGCTTCCTAGCTTTGAGACAAGGCTATATCTGCTGTATCCGGAGCAAAGCTCTTCCCTGCAGCTCCGTTGGCTCTTCATCTCTCTAGGGATTTCTTCTTTCCCAGAAAGATTGTCCTTTCTACTTCTGGACCCTCCATAATCTTCCTTTCTTTTCTCTCTTCACCAACCAAGTATCCCTCCAAAGTCCTGCTGCTTCCTCCATGTTCTCCAGCTGCACACCCAAGTTGTGGAAATAGCTCTTCCCAATGAATTTCTTGATTCATTGTTGTGGGTTTATCTGTGAATTCTCATTGTGTGGGTGACTGCACCCTCAAGATAGAGGGTAAAGATCAGCCTTCAACAAGATTACAATCTCTCCTTATGGAGCAACTAGTACATAAACAGAATCGAGAAAATAGTGTAGGGGCCCAGCAAGAGCAGGGATCTAATCAAATAACAAATGTGGACTCTTTGAGCTGGACCTAGGCTTTCATTGTGAGTCTGTTGGAGGATCATCTTGTGAAGGGTGCGTGCAGGGGACTGATGAGCACCATTAACAGAGTTATGGTTGTGGGTGAGGCCACAGTGTTAGGGGACTGTGAGGGCCATTCCAGGAATGATAAGTTGTCTAGATTGCCTTCAATAAGAGTGTCCCTGTCTTACTCGGGAGGCAGAGGCAGGCGGATCTCTGTGAGTTCGAGGCCAGCCTGGGCTACCAAGTGAGTTCCAGGAAAGGCGCAAAGCTACACAGAGAAACCCTGTCTCGAAAAAACCAAAAAAAAAAAAAAAAGAAAAAAAGAAAAAAAAAAAAAAGAGTGTCCCTGTCTTAACTCAGATTGGAAGTATGTGTTTGGGCAGGTTTTTAAGGACCTTTGAAATCATTCCAGCAAATGGGTAAGTGATTTAGAGGTGAATAGTTAGGAGACACCGAGTTAGAAGCAAATGGCTAGGAGATACTGAGTTATAAGCAGAGACCCTTTTTCAAAGGAAATGTATCCTCCAACCCTGATGTTGAAGCAGATAAAGGCACATGCGCTTGGAATGAAACTGAAGATGAGCACTTAGAGTGGCTTACTGAGCCTTGGTTGCCCAGAGTTCCCAAACTCAGAGCCATGAGGATTCCAGTTTGAAAGCCACTGGTGTGGAGAGTATGGGCTTATGATCCTGGGCTGTGTTTCCTTGAACAAGACCTCTATTTATGAAACTTCTGCCCAGGATTATTCTACACCTCTGACAAATTGAATTATTGACAACTGGTGTTTTGTTAGTTCGTTGGTGGTGGTAATTTTTGATCTGGTCAAAAGGCCAGATCTAAGGCCTGAACTAGCCATGGAGCAGAGTAAATGAAGGATAGGAAGGAGATGGGTGTATTTCAGCTGTAGAGCAAGCTCAGACATTGGGGGAGACAACAAAGGTCAGCCTTTTGAGGCAGAGGAACTGCAGAGGTCAAAGATAACATGGAAACAAGAACCATGAACACAATGCAGGGGGTGAAGCCTAGGAGATGCCCAGGGCTCCTGCTCCATTGCGAAGCCCCATAGCACTTATACAGAATGGCAATGCCAAAGTGGGCAGGAAATAAACTTGTCAAAGAGCAAATACTAGAAAAGCCTGCCTGGCTCCATTTTATACAAGCCCTAGGGGAAAGGAAGTCTCCCCTGAGGATTGTAACCCCCAGGAATCTCTCATAGCATTGCCAGTTTGAGACAGAAATTCAGCTGTGTAGCCCAGAAGATGAACAGCCCTCAAGACAAGCATTTGTTTTCTAACTCCCCTTGGGTTGGTCGACCCTGGCAGAAAAGAGCTCAGGTTCCTCTTGGACTATGGTTAGCATCAGAAGTGCCGAAACATCACCAAGAGCCATTTCTAAAGAATATGGGCTCACAGTCAGTAATTTCAAATCACAGAATTGTAAATTGGTATGTTTGCTTTGTTTGTTTGTTTAATTTTGTTTTGTTGGACTTTCTTTTCCTTTGTTTCTTTCTTTTTTTCTTGAAATAAGGACTCACTCTTTAGCCTTGGCTTGACTCAGAATCCCTAGTGCAGGGACTACGGGCATGCACCACCACACAAAACTGATATGATCACTTAGTTCATAATTTTGAAGTCCATTCTTAGGACAGTGATCCACAGCCTAGACTACATTATCTAAGTGGCTTTCACCCCCATCATTCACACGCTGCATGCCATGAGAAGTCACCTGTCCTTACCTTGGCCCTTGAGTGCCTCTGTAAAATGGGACTAGTCATTGTACCTACTGTGCTCATCTTCCAGGACGGACAAAATAAATTTTTTTAAGTGAGTGGCTTAAAGAAATAGGGCTTTGTTCTCCCAAAGTTCTGAGGGTTCAGGGGCCAAAATCAAGGGCACCAACAATCACACCTCTGTGATGTCAAGGGACCAGCACAGTTGGACCTCTCCTGAAGGATGTTAGGAGAGAAGTTTTCCTTGATTCTTCCAGTTTCTGGGGACTGCCGGTGGCCTCTGCCAGAGGCCACATGGCTCTCCTTTCTGCCTCTGTCCTTGCATGGCTCTCTCTTTCTTGTTCATCCATGAGTGCTGTCATCATACAAGGACACTAATAAGATGCAGGACTCATTTTGGATGTGTCTTTATCAAACCAGACATACCCCCCAAAGATCCTACTTCCAAATAAGGTCATATGCTGAGGACACACATGGACCTGAATCTTAGAGGGATATCATTCTAGCTTCTTTCCCACCTCAGAAGTATCACAAGAGCTGGGTCAGTTATTAAGACACAAGTAGTGCATATTACAGTAAGTTACAATGATGTAATTAAGTTAGCATAAGCCCCTGCAAATGCTTAGCATATCGTCAGAGCTAGGAAGTGTCACTCACTACTGAGACTTGCCACTCAGCAAACGATTGCTCTTTGCAGTCACTGAACTCTGCTCAACGCCATCAATATTCTGGGACAGGTGAGGAGGCCTAACTGTGAGACTAATTCATACTAGTGTGTGGCTCTATCCCCGAAGCTGTTTCCTTGACAAAAGGCACATGATTCCTCTTCCTTTCCTGGCTAAAAGGATGGCCAAGGAAAAAAGATAACAACTATGTCAAAAGAGATTTTCAGATTCACGTTATTCCTTAGATCTGGGCGGCTGAGGGGAAGCCAGTGCTGCCTGCCAGCTTGCATTCTTCTCGGAGCCCTGTATCTATAAGCAGTGGCCTCCTCTGTGTGGCTAAGTATGCAAGAGACTTCAGCTTCTCTTTGTGGCTTACTTCCCTCCATGGACATTGTCAGCTGCCATCTTTAGATGCCTATTTAAATACAACATGTGAATGGGGCATTGTTCAGATAGAATGTCCAAGATTTAAAGAAGGAAAGAGGAGAAGATGGAAGGGGAAGGAAGGAAGGAGGGAGGGAGGGAGGGAGGGAGGGAGGGAGGGAGGGAAAGAAGGAAAGAAGGAAAGAAGGAAGGAGGGAGGGAGGGAAGGAAGGAAGGAAAGAAGGAAGGAGGGAGGGAGGGAAGGAAGGAAGGAAAGAAAGAAGGAAGGAGGGAGGGAAGGAAAGGAAGGAAGGAAGAAAGAAATAGTGTGTAGCCTGTGTTAAGGATAAGCCTAGTTATTTGAGGAGGTAAGAGCGTAAATGGAATAGTGTGCCTACAACAGAGTGTTTTATAGAGCTTTTTAATGTTAAGAAAATAATAAAATGTAGGTGTGTCAGAGGATCCCAGACTTACCAATGACTTCATGACATTTTTCAAGTCTATGAGGGTAGAAAACACTACCTGCACCCAACAGAAATGACGGTTACAGTGTTGAATCGGGGTCTTTTTCTAGACTAGCCGCTTGGACTATAGCACTTTTATAACACAATGGCAATGAACCACAGCTCCCACTCAGCCACTTGATCACAAGGGTGAACCACTGGTATTCTCTAGGACACTGTGTTGCTAGGATACTGTGTTGCTAGGATACCATGCTGCTAAACCCAGGATGGATGGTAGATTACATATATATATATCATTTCCAACTTAGAATATTTGCAGCTTGTGATGGGCTTATGGGGCTGTGGCATCAGATTAAGGGTCAGCTCTTTTACCCTGCTGTACACAGGAGAGTTGGAAGAGAGCAAAAGATACCGAGATGAAGGTAGATGGAGCCTCCTTTGTGCATCATGGGTAGTGCTGTGGCCACTCACATGTAGTCAGTGCTCACTATGTAAGCGAGACAAGATGATGTACTGAGTTGCTTTCAGATGGTTGAGGGGGGAGAATGAGCAACTCTTGAACTTAAATAAATCATGTTTGGGGTTATCACTTTTCTACAGGCCTGGCTTTGTTCATGTTTTCTGGCTTTTTCTCTTGTTACCCAACCCCTCCGCCCTTTTCTGGTAGAATATCCAGAAGCAGGTTTGCTCTCCTGTGACAGTGGCAATGGTGTGTGGATGACCAAGGGCTGAGACCAGTGAAGATAACTCGTCCCTTCCTGATCCTGACGTTCTGAGGCTGTAAATAAGCGACCTCAAGGAACCACTCAGTACCAGGGTCTCTAGATAAAAGAAGCAGTTGGACAATGTGCTCTAGAAAGGCTTGGTTTATATTTATGGACTTATTTATTTGAGGTGGAATCGCACACGCCACTGTTGATGTGTGGGAGTCAGAGGACAACTCCAGGGAGCTGGTATCGAACCCATGTTGTCAGGTTTGATGGCAAAGTACCCTTACCCACTGAGCCATCTCACCAGCCCTACTAGAGAGTATGTCATCAATACAGCATGAATTTTTAAATCAACACAAAACCTTAGCCACATGAGATACTTAAAATGGGGTGCAAATTACATATACATGTGCAGCATGTGCAACCCATATATGTATGCAGATTTGGGATGTACATGCATGTGCACCCCTTTCATGGTGTCTAAAAGACATTAATTCCAGGATGCCCTGGCCCCACCTATTCCAAGATCCATGGGTACTCAGGTGCCTTATATAAAATGATGTAGTATTTTCATAGAATCCGTGCATTGCATGCAAACGGCTCTATTCAGACTACTTAGGATTGTCACATAAATGCTGGGCAAGTTTTATATTAGGAAATCGTGATATGTAAAAAGCACAAACACTGTACCTATTCAGCACACACAGTTTAAAATAGTGTGGAACCCTAGGATAAAGGCTGACCACATGCAGTAACTGAAGGAAAGAAAGTAGTTGGTAACTTTTACTATTCTCACAAGGACCCGTGCCTTAGATAGGTTAAAAAGAAAGAAACAAGAAATGCAGACTCAAACTAGTTGTGTGTGTTTTGCTTTAGAGTCTTAGATAGGACTTTTTTTTTTTTTTTGAAGGAAAATGGGCCACATACAGAACTGCCAGATCTTTTTTAAATCTGGAAGCAGTTCAGAGGCTCTTTTCCTTGAATTATCACACCTCCTTTTAGTCTCCTTAGCTGCAGTTTTTAGGTACCCGAGTCAGAATCCGTGTGTGCAGCTCACAGTTCCTGCCTCTGGCCTCTGAGATGTGCAGACAGACTGGCAGTATTCTGTTTGTAGGTCAACAACACAGCCTTTCCGTGCACAGGCACTAATATGCCATCAAGCAGGACCGAGGGTCAGATGTGACTGCACAGTGAGCCCTCCTTGCACAGCTGGTTCTGTCTGAACTTGATTTTGTCTTTTTTTTTTTTTTTTTTTTTTTTTCTTCCCGGAGTTGAGGACCGAACCCAGGGCCTTGCGCTTGCTAGGCAAGCACTCTACCACTGAGCTAAATCCCCAACCCCCTCTGTCTGAACTTGAAAAGCCCACCTTCCCTCAGGAGAAGGCCTCTTTACGCACTGCGGTTTTTCCTTGAATTCCTGCGAATTGACTGATGGGAACTCTAATACACACATATTCTCTCCATGCCCACCCCTCATTATCTACCCTGAATAAATGGCTTACATGCCTAATGCAAATTCTGATTGATTTGATTTGATTTTAGTAACAGAGCAACTAGTATCAAGTAAATGCTATGGAAGTAATTGTTATATAGTATTATTTAAAAATAAGGACAACACAAAATAAATAAATAAATAAGCCCACCCTGGTGTACCTGTACAGGCCCCACATTTTTTTTTTTAAGTATTCTTGATTCCTAGCTAAGTGAGTCTATATATGTGGATAAACAGGACAGATCCAAATATCTTGGCATGATCAGGGTCAACTATGTGTGGTAGTTAAAAGAAGAAAATTAGCTTATAACTTTCACTCGTTATTTGAGAAACCAGCCCTCTGATAGTACTGTAGTATTCTCTGAATGCCCTGGCTCTGACACACAGTGTTTGATTTCTGGCCTTCACCTTGGAGTCATAGCAAATTCTCAAGCTAAATTGTGTGGCTGCAGCTGTTACTGCCATGGAAGGCTCATCTATTTTTCTCCAACTAAATGTGATTATTAGTTATTTCTAGCCAATGTGTGTAGTTATTGATTCAGTCACAAAACCTTCACAGGTACCTGCCATACATCAAGGTTGCTCCTAGTTAAAAGGAAATAGAAAGATGGGTGCCACACACAGGTCTCTTCCCTGTACAAGGTCAAGGCATATGGCAACCCAACCAGGCCCGAGATTGATGCCTCCTTAAGCTTACATAGTCTGGAAGTAAGAAGTTTTATGCATTGGCAGCCGCTTTTTCTGAGAAGAGTTGGCCCTCCGGACAGATGGCAATTCTGAGAAGATGTTTAGTTGTCACAAAGGGGTGTGAGTGGCACAGGGCACGGAAGGTGGTGTGCATTGGAGAGTGAGCAGAGTGGGCCCCAGGGAAGGACCACTCATATCAAAATGCTAATCGTAGTGAGGAATAAGGGATATTCTGCCAGAGTGAGGCTTACTGTGACATAGGGGAGGTGACAGGGATCCCGGGGGCAGTGGCCTCTCTTGGGAGGGCCCTCGCAAGTCAGTGCTCACTTGTATTTACACCATAGAACCAAAGACCCTTTGGCAGACCAGAATTTCCTTCACCTTGGCTAAGGTGCCAGGCCTGAATGGGTGCTTCTCAAAGAGGTGGCTTCCCAGACATGTGCTTCCTAATCTACCCTTGCTTGTTCTGAAGGCTTACGGTTCTGTGTAGGAGAAGGATAGGTGCTTTTAAACCTATGTCTGTGTGTGGTAAACTGCCCAGCACTAGATGGAATGGATGTGTTGGGAGCTGCAAGAGTCTTAACTGGGCTTTAAAGATGGAGAGATGTTCAAGGGGGCTTTCAAGGAGGTGGGTAGTGGACATACTCCTCTTAGAAGCCTTTCCCTGCATGATTGCATTTCTAACTGGCGGGGAGATGTTTCTGGATCCAGTCTCACGAAATCCTGCTCTGAGTTGAGATGCGCCCAACAGGCTCCTTCCTGCAATGTGCAGGCCTGTCTTTGCAGTGGTCTCTTTCCATTGTCGTATTGTCCTCTTTTGCTGAAGGGGTTTCCCCCTGCCTTTGTTGGTGTTAGAGATGAGTAGCATTCGGAGAGTGAACTGGCTGTCTCATTTTCTTGTGTTTAGGTGTCGTACACTGTTCCTGAGGGAGCGCTCCAGGCTGTGGCCTCAGCCAGCTTGGAAACGCAGACAATTCACTCCACACTTTGTGTCTTGGCTGCGTGCTTTTCTTTATTTTTTTCTTTTTCTCTTATTGTATTGCGGCATGTTCTTCATGTAGAAAAACATGTTCTTAATGCAGGAAGGGTCCCATAAGCACCACAGTGGGAAGTTAGCAATGAAAATACCCACTTGAGGCCGTGCAGCAACAGAAAATGTGCCCCTTGCTTTGGGAAGGCATCAGGTGAAAAATCGGCTGTGATAAACACAGGAAAATGGAATTGGTGAACTTCTGGTAGAGAGCAGCTGTGGTGCCCAAGACAGTGTAGGATTTTCCCTGGAGATTGTGTATTTCTTTAAGGTGGCCACATTTCTTGAGAAATTATCTCTCTCGATTCAGAGTAAGTTTATCTCAAAAGGGATAAATCTGTGGGCGTGGAACTTTCTTATTAATGTGTGTGAGTGTTTGCCTGCATGTCAGTCTGTGCTCAGTGTATGTGCCTGGTGCATTGGATCCCCTGAAATTAGAGTCAAGGATGGTTGTGAGCCACTATGTGTAGGTACTGGGAATTGAACCTGGGTCCTCTGCAAGAGTTGCCAGTGCTCTTGACTTCTGGGCTAAGAGTTCACCCTATTTCTCCGGACTTGTTAGAGAGTGTTATCAGTGTTTCCATGCCGGCAATAAAACAGTCCAGTGGCTTCCCTCCAGCTTTGTACCACTAGCCGGGTGCTTGTCCCTAGATGTGTTAGCCTCCTTGGTCACCACAATGCTTTTTCTTCTTTCTCCTCAGTCTGATGCCAACGCAAGTTACTTGAGAGCAGCTCGGGCGGGACACCTGGAAAAGGCCCTTGACTACATCAAAAATGGAGTGGACATCAACATCTGCAACCAGGTCAGCTGTGGTTGTGGTTGTCGTTTGGTATTTGAGTCAAAACTCTCAGGTTCCTTAAAGCTCTCATGAAATATTGGCAAGATTTTTCTCCGTTTGTCAGGAGGTTGGTTTCATAGATGTTAAATTTTGTCAGCCCGATGTTGTCAGATTATTAGGCCCTGTCAAAGGAATGCCAGGAGAGGCAGGAATATAGCGACTAATGATTCCTAATACTTAGTAAATAATGGCCCCCCTTCCTAGTTTTCATATTTTATTCCTGTTCCACATTCCCACACAGCACGCATGGGGGACATTGGTAGGGGGTCATCTGAAGAGCCTGCGGTGGGCTGTTGAGTACTCAGTTTTCAGTTCTCTTTCCCTTCACTTTCCATCAGAATGGGTTGAACGCACTCCATCTTGCTTCCAAAGAAGGCCATGTGGAAGTGGTCTCCGAGCTGCTACAGAGGGAAGCCAACGTCGATGCGGCCACAAAGGTCAGTGTCATGGGCTCGGTGCTTTTTTGTAACCTGCCTAGTTCTATAAAGGGTCAACCCTCAGCAAGAATAAGGTTATCGCTCTCATGAGCTGTTCATCAGCTCCATTATCTGGGCATCACAGAGGCATTGAGCAGGTTGTGAACTCATGTACCATGCCTCTCGTTTCACAGAAAGGAAACACAGCCTTACACATCGCGTCTCTGGCTGGGCAAGCGGAGGTGGTCAAGGTCTTGGTTACGAATGGAGCAAACGTCAACGCACAATCTCAGGTAAACTACAACTGTATTGTAAAGGACTTTGGCCATCACTTACCAACACAGCTTCTAGATCAAGCACTTGCTTGAGTTGCACATCGGCTAAGGGAACATCACTTGCAAGCTCGATTGTTTTCAAGTAGTTATCAGAGTTCATTAAACTTATATGTATCTTTATTTACAATCTGTGTTGTGAGAGGTAGAATTTTCAACCATGGTCTACCTCAGAAAGGCCGTGACTGACAGATTCACCTGTGAACGGCTGTGGCTGACCGTCACATACAAATGCTCAGCAGATCTTTCAGATGGGGTCTTTTACACTGTTTTATGATGCTATCTAACCTGGGTCCAGTCTCAGTGTTGCTACTTTACATGGGAAATGAAGAAACATAATAGAAAAAGCTTCAGGATTTTCAGAGCTCATGGTACTTTATTAGTTAGACACTGGAGGAAACTACTTAATCCCTCTATACTAATGAAGGCAGCATTGTTGCTAACTGAAACAAATAAAATAAAATAAAAACAACCCAGAAAACTTTAAAAGTCTCCAGTCTTTAAAATGTTCAGGCTACTTGTGCTGAATAGAAGCCCCCATGTCATTTCTGTAAACACTCATAAGATGTCCTCAAAAGAGCACCCTAGATTGCCTAGCATCCTAATCTTAGTCTTTGGATCTAAAAGAATTAGCTTTTCTACTTGACTGGTTTCAAGTTACTGGTGCTCATCATCCAATCATCGGCATTTGTGCACAGCTTCCATCAGAGGTCGTGTAGCAAAGCGACCATCTCCCGAGGCAGCAGCATCCACAGAGGATGTAGCCTCCTTTGCCCTGTTCCCAGTTACAGCATCTGTCGCTTGTCAGTGGTGTCACCAGAGTGAAGGGCATTGAGCATATTGATCACAGAACAAACCTGCAATTTTGCCCATGATCCAGGATTTAGTGATAGGAGGGGGGATTATGCGGCCCATGGTTCTTACTGTGAAGATGGGATTTCTCAGCCTCGGGATCAGAAGCATGGGAAGAGTTAGGTTAGGTTCCTGTTGGGTGTTTGATGTGAGAATAATCTGAAAATCAAAAAAATGAAGTGGAAAGGGTGAGATGTTGAGTTCTCATGTGTTCCTTGCAAGATTCATGCTGTGTAAAATAGAAGTCAGTGAGGGAAATAAAGGTACCAACATTTTAGTGGAAAAATTAAACTTGGTCATTTTTTATCCACAAAGTCACATTTCATCTAGTCTTTTGGGATTAAACCCTGTGCGTGCCAGGCAAGTGCTCTGCAAATGAACTATGACCCCAGTCTTTCATTTAGTCTTTTTGCATTCTGAAGACCCCTCCTGATTATTGTTACCTTCCATTAGACAATTCATATAAGCTAACTTTTACACGTCTGTCGTTGACCTTTGAGAGAAAGTCTCAACACACTTTAAAAACAAATTTATTGTACTTATTTATTGCGGTGTGTGTGTGTGTGTGTGTGTGTGTTTTTTTGCTCTCTGGGAGAGGTCAGAGGACAACTTGGGGGAATAGTTCTCTGCTTCCACCATGTGGGTCCTGAGGATTGAACTCTGGTCAGCAGACCTGGAGGCAATTGTCTTTACTCACTGAGTTATCACAATGACCCAAAGCACACTTTTTTTTTTAATAGTTACTCTGTGGTCTTTTGCTCTCTGTGTTAACTCTGCTTGGTTCATTGTCCTTGGGTATCTTTGGCTGATAAATCTCTTCTACTTAGGACATCTTCAGAATTACAATGATTTATAACATCACTATGAGAGCTTCGGCCCTAGTGACCATCAGTGTCAGGGAAGTAAACACACTTAGCTCCCAGCCACAGGGTCCCTTGGTCATTTGCTTTCTTTTCTTTCTAATTCCCTGGGCTTGGACCTTTTGTTACATTGTCTGTGAGAGTTCACTTTGAATGGTATTGCCTTTCCAGAAAGTTATGATAGAAAATTCAAGTTTAGCTAGTACACTTTCAGGTATTAACAAGTCAACTACAAAGGAAAAAGAAAAACAGTGTGCTTTAAATTTGTTAAATTAGATTTATTTATGTGGGGGACAGGGACATGTGTGAGCTAGAGCACACATGTGGAACTCAGAGGACAACAAAGTCAGTTCTTTCCTCCCACCACATGAGTCCCAGAGATCCAACTCAGGTAGGCTTATCAGCAAACACACTTACCTGCTGAGCCATCTCAATGGCTTACATCATACTTTTAAGCTGATATTCCACACCCCCCAAAAAAGATATTGCTGTAATTTTGTCTACTGAGAAATAACTAGTGGTGAGCAGTGAGCTATGAGATCATGGGGAAAGTTTTTAGTCCATTTCCAATTAGAACATTGCCCTCAGATCTTGCACACATTCCTGATTATGTCCGAGGGCAGCCATAGCTATAAACCTGCTACCATAAGTGAGAGAACTGTGCTAGAAATGGAGCCCGAATCCGTTTTAATTTGAATTTGTACACGTTCCACACTGATGAGGCCATGAGGGGAAGAACGCAGCCTGTGAATTCCCGCTCCTCACAGCTGTGCTCAGGGATCCCCGTCACACACTGCACAGCATAGTTCTTCCCCCTCCATCAAAAAACCTGGACTCGTTTGCCTCCTGACTACACCATGCTGTGGAGAGCCAGAAGTTTATGTGACAACTTCCTGTAGCAGCCCTTGAGTAGGAACTTTACAAAGATCAGAAGGCAACACTGCTGTAAAAGAAGATTACATCCAAGCTGGTGCTGTAGCTCAGTGGGTAGAGTGTTTGTTTAGCATGCATGAAGCCCGGTGTTCGATCCCAGCACCACATAAACTGCATATGGTTCATGGTTCTGATCATGATTTGGGAATAGAGGCAGAAGGGTCAGAAGTTCAAGATCATCTTTGGCTACATAGCAAGTGCAAGGTCAGTCTGTGCTACATAAAACTCTGTCTTAAAAATAAGTGTTTCTTTAAACAGAAATTTTATTCATGTACTAACACATAAAACATGAAGATGTTCACATTTAAGAAAGATAGGCCAGGTGTGCAGGCACATAGCTATAATTTCAGCACTTGAAAGGTGAGGCAGAAGATCACGAGTTCTAGGTTGAGGAGGGAGGGAAGGAGGGAGGATGGTGGGTCTCTAAGTGAAATTTCAGCTACAAGCCATTTCTTAAAATGTAAGAAATAGTTAAGAGTGGGCCGGTGAGGTGATTCAGTGATAAAGACACCTGCTTCTGAGCTGATGATCTCCGTTCAACCCCAGGACCTGCATGGTGGAAGGAAAAAACTTGACTCTTAGACGTTGTCCTCCAACATTTATACACACACACACACACACACACTCACACACTCACACACTCATGCACACACGTACTCATGCACACACACGTACTCATGCACACACACGTACTCATGCACACACACACACACACACACACATACTCATGCACACACACGCTAATAATAATAGTAATAATAATGATAATAATAGTAAACACATGTATCCTTAAAAATCTTAAAAAAGAAATAGTTGAGACTCCCTTCCTTGAACATAACAATCATCTTTATCCTAATCAAAATGACATAGCCCAGCACTGGAATTCTGTTCCTGTGCATTTGGGTGCTATAACTAAGTCTAGGGGTTTTACTTTAGATGAGTTTTGGTCATTGCTTTGATCTCCTGTCTTTACAATTATTTAACTCTTCCTTGAGTGGCTTTACAGTCCCATAACCTCTTTGCTGTACCTTAGAAGAGAAATGAGGCTGGGGAGATGGCTCAGCAGGGGAAGAGTTCACATTCTCAGCACCCACCCACATGACAGCCTACCTGGAAGGCCAGCACAGGGGAGGGTGGCTTCCAATGCCCAGAGTAAGCTGGTTAACTGGACTAGCCTAACAACACACCCCCCCGCCCCCATTGGCTAACTGAGTCGTCATTGTGGGACTCAATAGAACAGTAATACACAGTGATTACCACCGAAGACTGAAAATGCTCCCCTACCTCCATGGCTGCATCCAGAGGCATCGCTGACTGCGTTTGTTCAGGCAGGGTCTGTCTCTGCTAGTATTTTGACTGTGTGTATATATATATTTATGAGCAAGTTCTTATTTACTAGTGTTAACAAAGGCAAAATATCTCAAGTCAATTGTATTCTTGTGTGCCCTTGAGAGTTGACACCACATCCAGATGTCCCCTATGTTAGAGGGGCCAGATCCTCACAGTCAGACATGTAGGTGTCTGGGCTAGATACCCCCTGACTTTTGACCTTTAAACTGACTTTCATAGGCCTTAGTGTCATACAGGATTCAGCAAAATACTTGATAGTGTGTAGTAGTTGACTATGATAAAGAATGCATAGGAGGTCTCCATCAGTGAAAGGGATGTCACCTCAGTCACAGGGTTTGGTTTTTGTTTTTGTTTTTTTTTTTTAACTCTGCCAGGTTGAGTGTGATGGAACATGCTTCCATGCTCTCTGCGAAATGATTAGTCTGCAGAGTTGCATGCGTATAATAGCCCCACTGTACACACTGAGAGCAGAAGATATTGGAGATGGTGGATAAAATCAGATTTTAAATAGCTCACTGACTGCATCTTTAGCAGCCCTTCCCCTGGGGACTTAAATCTATTGTTGCCATAGAGAAGAAAATGTAAATTGGACTCCAGTATGTTCCTTTGGTTTTTTTTTTTAACCAGCTTTGTTTTGAAATTTTCCTAAGTTTTGAAATGAACATGAAAATGGAGAAGGAACATCTTTCTTGAATCTGGCCATCCTAAGGCCAAGTGTCTTTTCACCAACAAGTGGATAGCTATAGGCTATAGTCTAGTGGCAAGATTTTTACTCAGTCTCTTCAAAAGATACATGTAGATCCTTTATTGATAGATAATATGTATATTAATTGGAGTTATTTGGGTCGAAGAAGCAAAAATGGATTTCAACAAAAGAAATTTCTAAAGAGTTTATTGTCTTTGGATTGGGGTCACTGAGAACAAGAGGCTAAAGAGGAGTCAGAAAGTTCTAGAAAATAGATGAGTGGAGAGCAGGAAAACCTAGCTAGAACCAAAGAGTAAGAGAGTCCTTTGATGACATCTCTTGAGGTTGGGGATAGAGACTGGAGAGAACTTGACTCAGGAGAAAAGACTAAAAGGCAAACAAAAATAGCTTGTCCACACATCTACACCGTCATCAGAGAGGAGCAGGCACATCTTTCTCAGTATCCAGCCAAAGACAAATTCTTCCTGTAGAGCAGGGAAGAGTAATTCCCCAAGACAAAATAAACAAGACATTGTCAGATGAGGGAAAACATGGATGTGGGTGCTATTGACATCACTAAAGTGAACTAAAATGCATATACTAAAATGCTCACTTTAAAATCAAAATGCACGTTGGGTAGGATAGTTTTCATTACCATGATGTCGTGTGTGAGGAAAACAGAGATGTTTGGTTGGGCTCAAGGTTGCTTGAGTATTGTTTAGGGGCCCTGAGACTAGGCAAAGAATCGTGAAAGACAACGTGTGACTGAACCCAGGTGCTCGCATCCAGGTAGCCAGAAAACAGAAGGGAATTAGAAAGAGCTAAATATGAATATAAGAATATAAATATAAATATCTGCTTCCTCCCCCCCTTCCCCACCCCCATACTTTCCACCACCTCCCAAGAATGCCATCAAATACAGATCTGTAATGGATTCATCCATTGATTACATTAGAGTTCTCATGATCCAATCATTTCCCAAAGCCCTCTGAACATTTAAAATGGAACCAAGTCTTCAACCACAATCCCTAAGGGGACATTTGGTATTGACACTGTAATATTCTTGTGGTGGAGGGGGCACAAAAATGTTTCGTCAGCATGAATAGCAGGAAGATCATAAGACCCTATAGGGCTACGTACTGTGTGATCTCATTTGTATGAAATGTCCAAAGGAAACAAAGCCAAAGAAGCAGAACAGAGATTCATGGTTGCCAAGGTTACAGAAAAAGGCAGATGCTGAAAATTGGTACCAACAGGTGCAGGGTGAGGAGATGATGTGGGTTAGTGGGACTGCACCTTGTAGTGCTTCTTGTCTGGCGAGGCCATTGTCCCAATTCTGTGAGTACACAAACCCCACTGAACTGTATATTATATAAGGGTGAGTTTTATGGAATGAGAATTAAATGTCAATAAACAAACATTTTTAGGAACCAAAAAGTCAACAGGAATGTGACTTTTGGAAAAGACCAGTGTCTCGGGTATTAATGCTAGGAAGGTGAGCCCTCAACAATGGAGGGATCCAGGAATGGTGGGATTACACACCTGTGACCCCAACACTCAGGAGATAGAGAATCAGTAGTTTAAGGCTAGCCTTGACTATGTAGTAGAATCTAGGCCAACCTAGGGTACATGAGACCTTGCCTGTGGCAGGAAGCAGTTATACACAGCCATCCCGTTTTGCATGTGGGTCTTCCTTCCTCTGATCTGTGTATTCCTGTCTGTCATGTATTTGAAGTAATTTGAGGTCAAAATAATTTCCTTCCCAAGCTGGAACTATTTGAAATGCCTACTTTTATATGAAAATAATACATCTTTATTTGAAATAGTGATTGGTACTTGGGAGATGTAACACCTGAGCACGTTTTTCTCTATAATAAAATATTTTATTCATGGTAATACCTCATACATGGTTGACGATAAATGAGCGTGCTTGTTTACCTACAGTGCATAAATTGCTATAAGTTTAAGACTACTAACTATGAATACTAACTCTACACTTGTGTGATCGGAGGTCTAATTGTGGTTATGATCACGAATTACACTTAAATCATGAACATGGTATAGGCTGCTGTTCTCTAATGACTGTAACATTTACAATAAAGGATTATAGAAGTCATTTAATGTGAGCACTGCTCAGAGCGTACATGTTCAGTACCAGCTTGGCATAGCAGCCCACACAACTCTCCCTTCTTCTTTTGCAGAATGGCTTCACACCATTGTATATGGCGGCCCAAGAGAATCACCTGGAAGTTGTCAGATTTCTTCTGGACAATGGTGCCAGCCAAAGCCTGGCCACAGAGGTGAGACACTCGCCATTCTTCTTGAGTGCATGTGTTTTGTAAGCCTAGAGCTAAGAATGTTCTCACTAGGATTTCAAGGGCTGTGGTGTATTTAACATGGTGACTCTTTAACAAGATTCCCTAGAAACTATTTTTAATCTTTGAAAAATGTCTAATTGCACAGATATTCTTTATCTGCTCAAGTGCCTGGTCTACCCTATAATTAAGCTATCATTTTAATTTTTAACATATTTTAGTAATAATAATTTTTGCCTCTTCATAATCTTGCCTCCAAGGCAACCATTGTTTTGAAATATCATTTCAGGGAATATTAACTGTAAATGTGTTTTTTTCCCAGATTAGTGTTAGGCTAATTACAATGGTTGAACATATATATATGTATGTTATAACTAATTGGTTTTAATCCGTACTTCCAAATAAAACTATTATACACATTTAACTACCAAATAACAGTGGTGTTTGTAGGGGCGGGGGATATCTTCTACATTCTTGAATAGAAAAATTACTTTAAAAAGTGATTTAAGCTTTGGTGCTATCTTAGGAAATGTAGCTTTTTGATCTGCCCATGAGCACTGCTACCACTGCTTAAGTATGTCACTTGAAATCTGTTGCTAATACTAAAGGACGGACACTTGCAAATTCTTCGCTTTTAATTCAGCAATGAATTCTAGTAGCTAGTCTGTCTAGCTCAGCACCGAGCCACCACTCTAGAGGGAGGCTGGTGTGGCTGTTCAGTGGCACAGGAAGTGTAGGAGGCTATGTCCTAACCCAGCTGTTGAGATTATGTCTTCCTGAAAAACCAGCAAGTGAAATGAAAGACAGTTCATTCAGAAAGACAGACAGTGATCAGTGGGATGTGAACTTATTAACCAGGTGAAGAAAACCAATCTTTAGGCCTTGAGTTCAAAGGAAAAAACTGTTGGGGAGCAGAAACCAGAATTTTCCTACAACGTTGTTGAAATTGATAAACAGCACAACACGGGTGCTGAGCACCCGGTGGCCTCTTGAAAGTTAATGCTATGTCTTTTGATGGTAAGACTTTATGCTACAGATAGATTGGAGAATATAAAAATAGTGTGCAGGACTGTTAGTGTAATTAGTAATAACAGTTTCTAAAAAGGCACTGATGGAGTACCCATCGGTGAATGTCGGTGTGCCTATCTGACAACATGCTACCCAACATTATTGGAAAGTGAGCGGAGACGACATGGACTGATGGAGCAATGTGTCCAAGGTGCATTCTCATCACGGTCTCGCTCCCTCCCAGGCAGCTGGGGATGACATCATGAGAATTTATTGTCTGAGAATATTCTCAAGTCTAGTTAAGAAGTAGTTACTGAGAACTGGAGAGATGGCTGAGCAGTCAGTATACCTGGCTGCTTTCAGAGGACTACGGTTGTGTTCCCAGCACCCACATGGCAGCTCCCCATTGTCTGTAACTCCAGTTCCAGGGGATCTGATGCCCTCTTCTGGCCTTTGTGGGCACGGCGTGCACACGGTACATAATACATATATGTAGACAAAGCAGGGAACATACAAAAAACAATAAATCTTTTTAAAAGAAGCAATAAAGGGGTAGTAAGTATTATCTTTTAGTAATTTAACTTTATTTTAATTTTTGTTTTTGTTTTTTCTTTCTGTGATAAAGACCATGGCCAAAAGCAAAGTGGGAAGGAGAGGATTTATTTCACCTCACAGGTTACAATCCATCATTGAGGGAAGTCAGGGCAGGAACCTGGAGGCAGGAGCCGAATCAGAGGCCATAGAGGGAAGACAATTACTGGCTTACTCCCCATGGCTTGCTCAGCTACCTTTCTTATACAGCCCAGGCCCACCTGCCCAGGAGTAGTACCACCCACAGTTGGCTGGATCCTCCCATATCAGTCATTAATCAAGAAAACACTATCACAAAATTGCCTGTAGGACAGCCTGATGAAGGAATTTCGCAACTGAAACTCCTTTTCCTAGATGATCATAGCTTGTGTCGAGTTAAAAAAAAAAAAAAGACACCAGCACAAATTTTATGTTATTATTTTTTAGTTTTGTAGAATAGTCAGTAGAGGTGGGGGGAGGACACTATCTTTTAATACATCACACTGTGTCTTTATGTGGGTCGCTATCACACTTTATGTAGATAAGATCTGATTCCCCACAGATAGTTGATTCTTCAGGTGAATTGTTTCTCTCTATTCTTTTTTATTTTAATATTAAAGGCCAAAAGAAAATCAATACAAATAAAATACTTAGGGGGCTGGTGAGATGGCTCAGCAGTTAAGAGCACTGACTGCTCTTCCAGAGGTCTTGAGTTCAATTCCCAGCACCCACATGGTGGCTCACACTATCTGTATTGAGATCTGGTGCCCTCTCCTGGTGCACAGACAGAACACTGTACACATAATAGATAAATGAATCTTAAAAAATTAAAATATAGCTGGGCGTTGGTGGCGCACGCCTTTAATCCCAGCACTCAGGAGGCAGAGGCAGGCGGATCTCTGTGAGTTCGAGGCCAGCCTGGGCTACCAAGTGAGCTCCAGGAAAGGCGCAAAGCTACACAGAGAAACCTTGTCTCGAAAAACCAAAAAAAAAAAAGAAAAAAAAAAAAAAAAAACAATTAAAATATTTTGTTGATAAGCTATCCAAAAGGCAATATTGTCTGTTAGCCAACCTTACTGGTGTCCTTTAGACAGAGGTCTATGTAGAGAGGGCAGTTGAAAGATGTGAAAGATGTGTTAAACTGCAGATTTTTAAATAGGATTTTTAAATTACTAAGTGATCTGCCAAATTTCTTTTTCTCTTCTCTCTTCTCAGTGTTGCTAAAGATGAAACTCAGGGTCTGACTCCATGTCAAACATGCACTCTACTGCTGAGCTATGCCCAGGGCCACATTTCTTTCACTGTATGTTTTTTTCATAAGCAGGACACACTTGTAGCAAGGCCTTGGGCTTGGGCTTGTAAAACCTTGTTCCCGTTTCTACGCTCTGTGTACGTTATCTTTTGCAGTTATTGCTCCCTTTCGTGTTTTACCTCTCTGAAGCATGAGGTTAAATTTGTTCGTTTTCACCACAAACAATCATTAAACCCCGGTGTGCATCACCCCTGCCACATGACAGTGATGCTGAGGCCAGGACCCACCAGGGCCAAGCCCTTCTCTCAAGAAGTTTGGCCACATTTCCTTTCTGACCTGTCTTCTCTTAAGAATAAACCATGACCACATTAACAACTCAAAGCGGGGTCAATGGATCCTTAACTGGTTTAGGCTGGGAGCATGTTCTTAATGGTACTAATCGGATTATCTGCTATGAGTTTTCTAGTGCTAAGTACTTCTTGATGCGTGGGCTCAGCAGTTTACAGTTTGTAGCAGTGAATGAAGATGGAGCTGTTTGTTATGACTCCAAACAGATCTAGACTATCAATTTCTGCCCTTACCCTATTGCCTGAAGGTTATTTGTTTTTTTGTCTTTGTTTTGTTTTGTTTTGTTTTGTTTTGTTTTGGTTTGGTTTGGTTTGGTTTGGTTTGGTTTGGTTTGGTTTTTCGAGACAGGGTTTCTCTGTGTAGCTTTGTGACTTTCCTGGCACTCGCTTTGTAGACCAGGCTGGCCTCGAACTCACAGAGATCCGCCTGGCTCTGCCTCCCCAGTACTGGGATTAAAGACGTGCGCCACCACCGCCGGCTGCCTGAAGGTTTTTAAGTGAGGTGCAAAGTTGAGTCTTCATATAGCTTCCCTATTATCACTCTCATCTTCAAAAAGTGCATGGGGTTTTTGATGGAGAACTCAGCGGTAGGGTCCTTGCTTTTCTAGCACTGGGCCTCAAGTTTAATTCACCTGTGCTGTTTCAATCACAAAATACAATGAAAAGAAAAAAACACTAAATTTTCTCTACAGATAACACTGGGTTCATTCATCATATCCTTGTACAGATGAGTGTGCTTGGATGTTCATCTTTATGAAAACGAATCTTGCATTGGCACTCACGTATACAGGAAGTAATCTTTTTTAATTATATTATATTGTATTCTATACTCCAAATGCCTAAGGATAAAGCTGTGATTTCATCTTGCTGATATCTTGCTTCTGTCCTGCTTGTTGTCTCACTAAAAGTGATAGAAGTGTCCTTTGCTTTCCTATTTTCTCAGACAGTAAAGTTGAGAGAAGCAGCTAGCCAGATCCTGTAGAAGGGAGCATCGATGGGACTTGAAAACAGAGAAGAGAGAGGGGTCATCTCAGGAAGGGAGATGTCATAGTAAACATCCCTATATACACCCACAGATAGTGGGGAAACTGGTGGATGGGATCCCTATAGGAACAAACTGGGCAGAATTGTCCCTCACAGGCTTTGTCCAATATTTTGCACATCCTTAAATATGAATGTGGTGATTTGTACTCAGTCTGGCAATGAAGGAGGCATTTCTCAATTTTCCAGCAAAGGAGTAAATGATGAAAGCAATCTCTTTGGAAAACCAAACAGGCCATTAGCATTCAAGTACCTAGTCTCCTCCTCAGCCTCACTGATGCTTTGTTGAAATGTTTGTACCAGAGGACTACAGAACTAATCATGACCGCAGTAAAAATGATGAGAAGCTTGTCTGTCTACTCACTAGGAAACATCTTTTCAGTCTTCCTTTGGGTACGCAGGAATGAGACCATGGTAGAAGTGCCGTGTGCTCCAGTCCTGGGTGTTTTGTCTCGTATTGTTCATTCTCCAGTAAGCAACACTACACCAGACCTGATTTAATGAACCTCTGTGGAGGTTATAGCTGACTCCTCTTGGTTACATCCCAGGGAACTCCCAAGGGCAGACACGCAATGTGCAGAATGTACGCGTACATCCAGATGTAGTCTGAAATTCCATTTCACTGAACTCCTGGAAGCAGAGGCGCCCTCAGCTCAGTAGTGGGGAGCACTGGGAAGTGTTGGGCGAAGGGGTCAAAGTGTCACACAGAAGGATGAAGGCTCGTGGGCATCTGTCGCAGAGCATGATGACGGTAGTTAGTCGCAGCATGTTGGCATAGAGCAGAATTGCTGGAAGAATAAATTTCTATCCTCATCATAAGAATATCAGGCATTTGAGATGGGGTGTATGCTTAGTAACGTCATCATTCCATTGTGTTCATAAATCACGACGTCATATTGTCCCTATAAATACACACAGTTGCTGTGTTATTTCCCCTCACTGGTTGGAGAAGCCAGGAGCCTATAGTGTGGGCCTTTCTTGAGTGGTAATGACCATGCTCCATTCACTGTCCTTCCCCAGACATAGGCTAGGTCATAATGAGTACTTAACCCATCTTTAAAGTACCAGGGAGAAAGCTTACAACCCATTTAAAGTCTCCATTGAAAATTTTGCCTAGATTTCACTTGACAATATTGTTTTATAAAGATTGTTTTATGTGTACTGACATTTGGGCATCATTTTTTTCATGTAGCACTTTTACATACTTTCAATTTTTTCCAACGAATGTATGATTAGTAGCCATTTAGAAGAAAAATTCACAAAAAGTAGAAATCGCTTGTTTTTTTTTTAATTTGAGTATATATACATATGTAATTATAGAAGTATGTAAGTAACTGGTGCGTGCTTTTGTGCTCTTAAATCTGATATTAGCATCAAAAATCCTAAACAAAAGCTGATCCTCGGTCATCCCTGATTTGATCATTTGAATCACAAGACAGTAGTAGCTACTTGGCCGACCTTGACCCGTCCTTGTGTTCACAGGACGGCTTCACACCATTGGCTGTAGCTCTGCAACAAGGTCATGACCAGGTTGTGTCACTCCTGCTGGAAAATGACACCAAGGGAAAAGTGCGTCTCCCAGCCCTCCACATCGCGGCCCGGAAGGATGACACCAAGGCGGCGGCTCTGCTCCTGCAGAACGACAACAATGCGGACGTGGAGTCAAAGGTAGGGCCCGGGTCACCCCAGCCGTTCACAACCCTGTCCTGAATCAGACAGGCAACCTCCAGGAGCACGTGGTCTCCCGTTTGGCAAGCTTGTGCCAAAAAAAAAAAAAGGACGTCACTAAAAGGAATGAGAACGTGTGTCCATGCCAGCCAATGCAGTCACTTCCCTGCCTCAACCTGAGAAACCAGAGAATGCTGTTCATGTCGCCTTATGCATGCTGAAAGGGAGGCCACCTCCAAAGAAAAGGATTTCCATGCATTTACAGTTTCCTTCCTTTTCATATCACTATGCAATGTATTGAACAGTGCAGCTCGAACATGGGACAAAGTTACAAAATGCGAGTGATAATGTGTGCAAACCTGAGGGGTGGACCTCTCCAGTGATAGGCTGGCTGCACAGTCAGGAGAGATGAGCCACAGTCAGGGGGGATGAGCTGTGGAAAGCATGCCACAGGGAAAGAGCCACAGCCGAAGACTCCTATTGTCTTGCTTGGAAGTCTTTATGGGGGCAACTGGGCAGTGGACTAGGTCTCTGTGTAGCCGTCCTTCGTTGAGTCCAGCTTTCCTCCCGCACCCAATTCCCTTCCATCCTAGCTTCCATCTTCATCCCGTAGCCGCCATGAGCTTTCTGCAGTCCATGTCACCGAGTGAACTAACCGTTCATTTTTTCCTCCTCTTTGCCTCCCAATGTGTTAACCTAGATGGTGGTGAATAGAGCAACCGAGGTATATATATGTATCTGTCTCCGTATTTGTGTAATCGGGATCTGCTTCATCGCTTTCCATTTCCTAGGTTTGCTGCCTCATCCCCTCCCCCCGCCCTGCCCCTCCTTCTCTGCATTGCCTTTCGTAGGCTAGATTCCCGCTTCACCCACCCCTACCCCTGAAGGAGCATGTGCCAGAGCAGACGGCAGGTTAATTGCCAGGGCTTTCTGCAGCTGAACGTGGCATTGGGAAGGAAGATCTAGGAATCCTCGAAATACCTTATGAGTATTGTAACAGAGACGAAGCCCTCTGATACTTTTGATGCTTATCGGCTGTACTTGAAGCTGCAGACACCCCTGTCGCTCCACTCCTCCGGGACTCAGTCGTTAGGGTTCTGCATGACACTTACCCTCCATGGTGTCAGCAACAGGAGAGTTACTCAGAATGGTGCAATCCGACCCCACCTCCCATGAGAGGCAGTGACGGCTAGCATGGCTAAGAAGCTTGCTAACAAACTAGACACGCATCACCTCTTCTAAGGTTACAGTTTTGGGGGGGAGGGGAAATAAGTGAATCGCTGCATGTTTGGCATTTTTTTAAGGAAGTAAAATAACCATGGTAGAAAAGCATCCATAAAATCGTGTTGCTGAGTAAGCCCATGCTAATGAACAGATGAGCATCTCAATTCTCTGTAGAACGTGGTCTTCCTCAGTTTAAGAATCACCTCGATGGTATAATACCTCTGCCCACTCCCAAATTGTTTTAGTCCTTAAAACTGACATTTACTATCGGTTAATCTGCATTTTTGTTGTGTAAAACTAATGGAATTTGTTTTCATGAGTTTCCATGGCCAGTTCTCTCACCTCCCGAAAACAGTGGTAGTAGTGAAGCCACACAGCTGTGAACTATGAAGGTTTTTGAGATGTTGGCTTCTGCACAGTTCTGCTAGCGGATCCCTTAAATTGATCAGTCTCCATCCCTGGGTTTTCCCTGGCTCTCCCTCTGCCAGTGAATTTGGGTTTCCTTAGAAACCCTATGAGCTATTGACCCTGACAGAAGCCTAGCGCAGAATGGAATGTGGACCCAGCATACTTTGTTCCCTCATTTTTATTTGAGCAAAACAGGAGCTGGAAGGGATCAACTGACCATTTGTTGTGTTTTCTTCACAGAGTGGCTTCACCCCGCTCCACATAGCTGCTCACTACGGGAATATTAACGTGGCCACGTTGCTGTTAAACCGAGCGGCTGCTGTGGACTTCACCGCACGGGTGAGTACATGGCAAAGTATCGCATCTTCAGGGAATCTCAAATGACTTTGATGTCTCATTTCCCAGGTTCAGGTGTAGGCTGGGGCATGGCCTTCCAGCCATTGAGAAATTGGACTTATTATCTTACCTAACATATTTCTTGTTATTGCATAGACATGCTTGTTTCCTGGCAGGGAAGATATACAAAGAACGGGAGTATATGTCGATGGGATGGGTCACAAATAATGAACTCTTATAGAGGAAATACATGTAATTGAAATTCCTGCAGCTGAGAACTATGGACAGTTCTCCATGTGAAATATTCTAGAAGTGTTAGAAACTATGCAGTTGCATGAGTATGGCAGGAACTCCCAAGGCCCCACTGCTTTCCTGACAGAAGAGCTATGGGCAGTTGATGGTGACTCGGGGAAGGAGAGACATTGTCTCTGAGACTGCGGCCACTGTAGGGTTACCCATGTTCCTGTGGATGGCCTCGAACCCATGTGCGCAGGTAGCACTAATTCAACTGAATGCAATATTTTTAAAGGGGGTATGAAGCTGGTGGAGGGATGTGTTAGGGTGGTTCAAATAAGTTGGAGGGGGAAGTGAGAGGGTGGTTCTGATCATAATATATTGTATACATGGATGAAATTCCCTGTGTTTGTTGTAAGTTTACTATCTGTAAGATGAGTTAATTGAAATCATGAAATAAGAGCCATAATAAAGTGATATCAACTCACTGTGGAGTCACAGAAAGTTCTGGCCAGAACATGACCATGTAGCAGCATAGCACATCTGAGGCATTTTCTTTGCAGCAAGTTCATCTTCTAGAAGGATGGGGTGAGGTGAGATGGGAATGTAAGGCCAGTACTAGCTGTATAGCACTAAAAGTAAAATTACCTTTGAAAGAGTTCTAGGTAGGCAGTGCCAGGCCAAGCATTAGACCTCAAGAAGAAAAGCTTAATTCATCCCTGTTTTACAGGCCCAGTAGGCTTAGCCCTGATCCTTGAGCTAGTGTTTAGAGCAGGCAGGATTTCAGACTCAGAAAACTAAATCACTTACTTCGTCTCCCTCATCTAACTTAAGGCAGGATTTCTTTGTGTAACAGCTTTGGCTGTCCTGGAACTCAATCTGTAGACCAGGCTGGCCTTGAACTCACAAAGATCCTCCTGCCTCTGCCTCCCAAGTGCTGGGATTAAAGGCATACACCACCACTGCCCAACAGTTGGCCAGTCTTCTTATGGTTCATTAGTTTCAGAAAAATTAATGAGCATTCAGGCAGTGTCAACATAGATTTCCACTCTGGCCATCCATTTATTACATTCATTTATTGAAAACCTTTGTTGGTTTGAGTGATTGGATAAAGTTGTCACTTGTCACTTGGAGTCCTGCTAATGCCCCCATTTTGCTCCAAGGCCAACTTCAACTCTCTGAAGGACAACTTCAGAGTGCTTCCTTCAGCCAATGCTAACACCAAAGACCATTTCTGCTTTCATTTGTATAATTCACAGCATAGTCAAAAACCTCATTAAGCCACATCTTCTAATTAGGACATTTAGAAAATCCAAGTCAGGATGGCTTTGAAGTTGGCCTCTGCCATCATTGAGAAATTGTCCATTGCTGCTGAAAATAAGTTTAGATGTGAGGGAATGCTTAAGCAAACGAAGAGAAAATGGCAGTATTGTCACACCCCTTTAGGCAACTCGAGTGTATCCATTCCCCTCCCAGCAATGGCTGTGCTCATCATGAGCCATGATCCTTTATTGATTAAAGATGCATGGAAACCTCAGACCTGTGTGTTAACCTCACACGCATCACCGAGGTGATGTAAAATAATTACACTTGCGTTGGTGTAAAATAGGCCACGCCTGCTGCTTTTTGCTGAATCCGAAAACCATCCTCCGCAGCCTATCCCATTTGACGAGGCTTCCCTACACCATCTGGAAAAGGCTGTGATGCAGTTGGGCTATATTTTATGTTAGAAACCCTGCACTCTTGCTTACTCCCAGCAGCCCCTGATGCTCTTTGTTGGCTGTGATGGATGACCGGCTTTATGGTGTCTGAGAAGCCTCTTTAGAAAGAGCTTGCCCGTCTTACATCCCAAATTCCTTGTGACGGCATCATTAGCAGACGGTCATGTTTACTAAGGTAGTGTACAGAGGTCTCTCCCTGCCTAAATTCAGAGGTGTCTTCAGTCATGGTTCCCTCTGGAACAAAGCAGGTAAAAGTGGCAATTAGGGTTACCTTCACTCTGCTCAGAACGGTAAAGGGAAGAGTTTGGTTTCATTGGCTAAGAACTGGCTGCAAATTATAACCAAAAAAATCACAGATTGAGAAGCAGGTGTGGATGGAGGTGTAGGAGGTATTTAGAGGTAAAATACCAAACCCGCAGAAAGCTCCCTTTGTCCTTTGGGAAGGAGATTGGGGTTCTGTTTTCTTACTGTGACTGAGCATGGTAGAGGATTGAACCGTTGAAGGTTTGGGCTGGCGACCCTTGGCAGCACCGTAGGCTGGGGAGGGACACAGAGACTGGATACAACCTAGTAAAAATGCTGGCAAAGAGGAGCCAGGGCAGCACCTGCAGGTGTAGATGTTTCTGAAACAGACGAGGGACAGAAACAAAGCAGTATGACCAAGGAGAAGCAAATGTCCACCCCAGCAGCAACTCGGACAACTCGCAGGCAGGACGGGACCATATTCCAGCATCACGTTTCCCAGACTTGCGTTTTATCAGTTTTGATTTCTGCACTGTGCCTTTGCCCTGTGTCTACAAACTGTGACACCATCAGCGCTTCTTTTGGTATTTATTATCTACGCAGCTAACCCACACCATCCCTGGGTCCCCCACGGGTTAACTGCTAACCGCTGCAGCGCAGCGCCAGCCTTCTGCAGCCTGAACTGAGCTATGAGAGCTTTGACCCCCATCGGAATTGATGCATGACCCTTGCTCTCGTAGCAAATCCTCCCCCTCTTGGGGAAGAGATTGTAACTGAGCCACTCCAGAGGCCCCAATGATTGTCATTCCAGGAAGGAACACTTACGCACTGGGGTGATGAAAGGGCAACTCGCATTAAGTGGATATTTGTCAAGTCCCTCCCATTGATTGAAGGAGCACTTCCTGGTCTGACCCCTGAAAGGGTTAGAGATTTGCTCTAGAAGATTCCATGTGGTTTACAGATTAAAACAGACAGAGTGGCTCTAGAAGGATGCGATAGAAAAGGAACGTGTTTGTTGCCAGGTGACTGCGATGAATTGGGGAATAATATGATATAACAAAGGTAGACTTCAAACTTTAATATACGTAGGTCTGTACATGGAATATGGATATATAAATACATAAGTACTTTTATTTTACACATTTTACTAATTCAATTATTGGACAATTTCATACATATACACACATATATATACATGTATATAATATATTGTAAATATTGGCAGTAAACACTGGTGTGTAAGGATCTCTGTGATATGCTGAGTCCTGCTCATAAATACCAGCAGTGGTATAGCTGAGTCATGTGATAGATCTACTTTTCATTATTTTGAAGACACTTGGAGCCCAAGCAAGAATCCAGAGCTGTTTACTCCACACCTGGACTGCCAGAGCCATTCATGAGTATGGCTAATTATGATTGAAACTGAAGTTAAAATGCATATCCCTTGGGCTGAGCACGGTGCCACACGCAGCAAGAAGAGCCAGACAGATCTCTGTGAGTTTGAAGTCAGGGTGATCTATATAACCAGTTCCAGCCAGTCAGGGCTACACTGTAAGACCTTCTCTGACCATTTCATGTGCTACTTCTCAAGAACAGTCCAGGTGTTCAACACTTGCCTATGGCAAGAGGCTTGTGTAGTAGTACCCAGCATAGATATGTAACACTTTGGGGCTGACAGAGAGGATGAGGTCTAAGCCCCCACCCCCATATCACAGGCCCGCCTTCCCTACTATGACACAGTGATCTCTGAATGTCACCTGCCTCTCCAGGAAGGTGTTCCCTCCCTGCCCTGTAGGTTTCCACTCTTCACTAGTCTTTGAAAATTATGTTAACCGTGATTTTGTTCATTTTGCACATTCTGCTGGCTATCTGCGCTGTGCGTTATCTACAGCCCTGTGCTTAGCTTCCACGGTGCTGTCCAGAGCTTCTCTCGGCTTCCTAGACATCTCTCCACACTGGCCTCCATGCCGTTGAGTTTGGCATGAGCTTCATCCTCTCCGCCTTCCAGGGCAGAACTCACTGTGCACAGTGAGTGTGCTTCTTATGGCTGCAGCGTTTTGGAGATGAAAAGCCATTTGTTTCCGCAAACCATTCCTCACTGTTCTGGAAACAAGAAGGCAGGATGTTTCTGTGGCCAGAGAGCCCTTTGTCTCCCTGCTGTGACAAGGCACCTCTGGCATACCAGCATACCAATGGAGTCACCAGATGGTGCTGCAGCATTCTGTTCAACCGAGGGCTGGCTATAAGTGTGAACAGTGCCAAGAAGCCCCCCTATTTCCTTCCCTTCTTCTCAGGTAGAATTTATGGCAACAATGATTTTAAAGCTATAATTAATTAAGCATGTACTAAGTTCCTTCTTCCATATTAGGCTTGTATACTTAATAGCTCAAAAAAATACGTGAGGACTGAAGTGTAGTAAAAATACATGGACAGCACCCTCCCATGCCCTGCTGTACACATATGAGATCTTGAATTCCTCAAGGTCAAGTCTATGTCTTGTTTATACATCGTGGAGTCTATGGAGTTGATAGCTCAGTACCAGGAGAGACTCGGGATAAACGTAGAAAATTCCAGATAGAAGACATTACTTCTGAGTTTCCTTACCCATTACATCTGGGCGGATCTTGTTCTCAAGTCCAGTTCTTTCCCAGCTCACCAAACTCCCATTGCTTCAGCCTGAAACGTGTTTAGACTTAGGAGCTGCTCCCCAGCCAAGGTCCGCTGCACTGAGGGAGAAAGGATGCCATGAGAGTCAGTGGAATTCCCCCAAGAATGGGTTTGGTGAGGGACGAGGTGCTCGGAGCATCACATGACTCGCATGTGTAGATAGATGGCCTTGGAAGACCGGGCTGCCAAGCCATGGATGCTGTTATCAGGACCTCAGACTCGGGACGTGAGGGCACAGTTTAGACAACTTCCAGAGGGTGTGTAAAGGGACATCAGCATACCCCAATTAGGAATGTAGCTGAACCCCAGTGTCTGTTTTAGGGGTTCAGGATTAAGGAGACTGGACTTCAGTTTGTGGAACAGAATCTTTACATGCATGTGTTCCCCTCAAAATACAGTTCATTTTTTGATCACATAAAAGGAAGTAAAAAGCCACCTGTAACTTCTACTTATTTGCACGTTTATCCTCATAGACATGCCTATTCTTAAAATAGATTTATCTCCCAATGTAGGCTCTACTACATCAAAATGTTGAAAAACATTAAAATAGAAAAGAGGATTTGAGAACGTTGGTAAAAGAATGTGAGTTATAGGAACATGGCCACTCCACATAGTCCCTACATCCACCATACCCTTGTTGCCATGGTCGTGTTAGCATTTCTATCTTGGAATGGACAAAATAAGTGAGTTTTTACCAGACAGGCCGAGGAATCTACCCTTGTGTAGATTATTCTTAAAACTTGCACGCCATCTCAACCTTTCTAAATCCCACATCCTTGGAGAATCTCTGCATGTTTTCTTTTTAGAAATATATTGATCGTAGATTTACTCACACTTAAGCTGTATTGCTGTCTTTCCATATGTTGTAGAATCTATTTGTTCCTCACCCCAAGAGGTGAGTTTCTTAGCAGGCAATGTGAAGCAGAAAGAGGAAACATGTAACCTCGGCAGATTGCCCTTCACTGTTACATTGGTCACTGTCATAGTCTGGGGTGGGTCCCTTCATCACCAGGCCTTTTTTATTTTTGGAGACAAGGATTCCCTGCATGTTCCAGGCTGCCCTCAAACTTGTGATTCTCCTGCCTCAGCTTCCCAAGAAGTTGAATCAATGATATGTGCCACTCTTCCTCACCTGACCTACAATTTTGGGGGGTTTGTTTTGTTTTTGTTTGTTTGTTATATTGTGTTTTGTTTTGAGACAGGGTCTTACTGTGTAGTTCTGGCTAGCCTGGATCTCACTATATAGATCAGACTGGCCTTAAACTCACAGAGATCTGCCCATCTCTGTCTCCCAAGTGCTGGGATTAAAGGCACGCACCACCATATCCAGCTATTTAGTTTTTCTAAGCAACTAATAGAGAACTGTCTATCAAACACAGCCCCTTCCTCACTGCCCAGCCATCTTGTCTGGCACTGATAGAGATGGCTTTGGGCTTCCCTTCCTCCTTTCACCACAGAGCACAGAGTTTCAAGACTAAGCAGATTGAAGTCGCCCTGCCAGATTCTCATAAGGCCTTGCAGTTTACCCTTGGTGCTCTTGCCAGTGGCAACATTGTCATATACACAGTGAGTTCACTAAGAGTTCATAATACATGGTGACATCATGACATGTCCATGATCATCATGCTTGAGATGTGTGGCCAGCACCACGACAGGAGCTCCTCACACCTTTGTGGTGGTGGCCGTCTCTGTCATCAGGGGAGAATGCACTCGTTCTAAGATAGACTTCCCTCAAGAGCATGGCACATGTCCAGTAGGTAGCCTGGTGGCAGCTCTCTGAAAGCACTTCTAATAGTCAGAAATGTCACTTCCAAAATGTACTGGGGTACAGCTTGCTGTGGCTTAGGTCAATACAAGGTCAACCTCCACGAGGTGATTCAGAGGACTGGAAAGATAGCTCAACAGTGTAGCACACTTGCTGCTCTTACAGAGGACCTGGAGAATGCCCAAGTCAGGCAGCTCATGACTGAGGCTCCAGGGGATCTGATGCCCCCTTCTGGCCTTAGCACCCACATATACAGAGACACACACATGATAAAAATAAAATAAATCTTCAATAAAAAAGAAGTTAATCATATGTCATAGCTTGGGGAAGGAAGAACTCCAATAATGAACAAAAATAGTGACAGAAATCGAAAGGCATTCCTCTCCTATTTCCCCTAGACATCAGTCCATTTGCTGAGAGTGTTTCTCAATGACCTGAATAAATCCTATTTTGAAATCCTGCAAATCAAAAATTCTATTAAGGTCGGAGTCAGCGGAGCTTAGCTTTCCTCATTTGCACTTAAAAAAAAAAAAAGAATTATTCTCTAGCTATAGAAATTTCCTTCCTACCAGTTAGCTCGAGGAGCTGTACTGGGCTGCCATGACCTGGCCTGACCTCCTGCTGAACATTCCAGCATATTTTCCACACTGGCTGTCCTCAGATAGTACTTTTGCTCAGATGTGCCCTCATCTTCTTCTCTACTACTACAGGTGCCCCCCTGAAAATTGGGGGGAGATGGACCCTTCCTTTAGTGATTTGAGGAATATAGAAGGGCAAAGAAGCCCATAAAGGGTCCATGAAGACAGGTTCAGGAAGGAGATCTGCACGGATTAGCATAGTAGGAGAGCCTGGTGCTGTGACACTTCCGTAGAAACAGTTATTGGAGTCAGCCAAGATATGAAAGAGCTCTGAGGTGGAGCACGCGCTAGCACAGGCAGTTGGAGGCACAGTAGCAAACAGGATCCAAAACCTAAAGGAGAAAAGCAGTGGAACCTGCAGCTCAGGTGTGAATGAGGCTGGAGAAGAGTGGTAGGGCCAAACAGAGCAGTGGCAGCCAGCCTGAGGGCACTGGCCTGGGGCCCGCAGATGGAAGGGAGGCATTGCTGGTCTATATGGAGGAGCTAAGATAGACGTGTTCTTGAACATTGCGAGGTGTGTGGAAGGGAAGGCAGGCTGGGATGGGAGCTCTTGCTGTCCCCGGTCACCTGTGGAAAAGGGTTGTGGGTGAGGCATGGCCGACGCTGGGTGCATTTTCCTCTCTGCAATCCTCCCAGAGCCTCTCAAGGGATAAGGGAGCACCATTCTCCTTGCAAGGTTTGGACATTGATATAGGACTTTTGTTCATTATTAGCAAATTATTATATTATACATTATACAAAACAAGGGGCTTCATTATAGCATTTCCATACTTATATATAATGTACTCTGATCTTTTGTACCCTGGAGGTGGTTTTGGTTTTCATAATGCCTAGCATGTGATGAGAGAGCTCCTGAGTGGCTCAACCTCTGTGCATAGGAGGGTCCCCTACAGATCACACACCCAGTACTCCAGTATCCACAACAGAACTGCTCAAACACACTGCACCAACCACCTATGTACAGCCATGCCATGGAGCGGGGTCACATCCCAGGATGGGCAGAGGGAGGGTCTGGAAGTTGGTGCTCACCATGAGATTGCTCCTTTCGGGACACCAAACAGCCCCTGAGAGCATCTCTAAGTTCTGCCACTACAGGGACTTTGCAAAGAGGTGGAAGAAACTCATACGGAATTCTAACCATCTCGGTTCCTCTATTGTTGAACAGCAGGTGCAGTAGTGAGTGTCCCACATAGTACTCCACTTACAGCTCTTAGTGCGGCCGTGAGTGGTGGCAATGATCTCCATTTTACACCAAGAAGCTAGGAAGTAACTGTGTGCGCATGACACTGAAGTTCTTTGGGATAAGAAACAGTAAACTAGGGGGCTGGGGAGATGGCTTAGCCAGGAAAGTGCCTACCGTGCCAGTCTGAGGACATGAGTTTGGATCCCAGAACGCACATAAAAAGCCAGGCATGGCAACACTTATCCACAGCCCTGACACTGGAGGAGATGATGGAGAAATCGGAAGAGTTTAGGAACTCAATAGCCAAGCAGCCAGCCTAGCCGAATCAGTGAGCTCTATATTCAGAAAGACCCAGGCTCAAAAGTAAATTGGAGAGCAATTGAGAAAGATACCTGATGTCAACCTCCGGCCTCTGCATGTACACACACACACACACACACACACACACACACACACACACACACACACACACAGGTAGCAATGAAGTTGGAAGATTCTGACACTAGAGACCCCATGTGTGCCTGAGTGTAGACTTGACGCATGCTTCAGGCCATCCCAGAGAAAACATTCTCTCCTGATGACAGGCAGTTTGTTCTCTGCCAGATGAATTAAATCCTTCCCTTATTCTTTGGTCATCATGTTTTGGAATGAACTCTCCATAACCAGAAATCTGATGACCTCATAACAAAGACATGGAACACACATTTTTGGCAAATCATACAAGACAAGCCTCTCGCTACAAGGAGAGAGGCCCAGTAAGTCTTGAGATTGAAACTGAATTTCCCCATAGTTCATAATTAAAGGTCTCTCGCTGACTCATGAAGGCTGCAGTGGGCACTTTGCCATGCACATTTTTAACAAACATGTCCCATGATTCTTCTGATAAGACAGGATTAGGAAATATTTTCCAAAGTCAGGCTGGGAGAATCTTTATCTACAAGCTGCCCAAAATTGCATCATAGAAATCTTTTAAAATCTTCTTAAAGCAAAACAAAACAAAACAAAACAAAAACTATTGGCTCTTAGCCATTACCTTAATGTTTACAGCACTTTAATAGCAACCTAGGTTTACGCTGTATTTTACAGCTTACAAAGGGCATGCATGTATAGCATCTTCTTTGAAACCCACAAGAATAAACATTTTTACTGAGGAACCAATTGATGTCACCAATGCATTGCTGATCCGAGGTCCTACCAAGAGTAAAGTGGCAGGGCGGGGATCTGAACTTATGCTGCCTTTCTCAAGTCACATGACCTCAGTTCTGGATCATCAGAGCTAGGGCATCCCCTGGGCTGGAGGAGAGTCAGCGCAGGACACAGTGTGCTGCAGCCGTGCCTGGAAGCTGAGAAGGAGGGTCTGGCTATTGGCAGTAACTGCATCTTGGTCCTTAGGAGAACATATCTGCTCTTAAGCATGAAGAGGGCTCTGCACACTTGCAGGATGAGGAGGATGAGGTCCTTAGGATGAGGAGGGCTCTG
>CABHPR010156773.1:57387-75452 GCA_902168415.1 Peromyscus melanophrys
AGAGAGAGAGAGAGAGAGAGAGAGAGAGAGAGAGAGAGAGAGAGAGAGAGAGAGAGCGCTCAATTTACTACAACATAGCTGAACCTTGAGGGCATAACATTGAATAAAATCAACCAGTCACTAAAGGACAAATACATATGATTCTAAGGGACTGGCCCTGTAGCTCCATGCTGAAGTACGGCCTTGGCCTGCGTGAATCTCGGGGTTCAACTGCAGCACCAAAGAAAATGTACCATAGGAATAGAAAGTAGAGTGGCAGTTGCCAGGGCAAAGAGGAAAATGAAGTGTTGCTTGGGAATGGAGTATCAGATTAAGAAACAAAATCAAGATAACAAAAGGCCCAACAACCCATCAGACCCCAATGCAAATAAAGTTATTAATACAATTTTAAAGATGACTTTGAGAACTAAATGCCCACAGTGACCGAAGATGACTTTGACATATAACGTATGTATCTTATCACAGTTAAAATGTTTATTAAAAGTTTTCAAAATGCATCAATATGTCTAGAATGATGCATATGCTATGTTGTTTTTGGTTTTGTGGAAATGGGGCTGGTGGTGGAGACTGAGCCCCACCATTGTGTATGCTATCATGTGCTGTTTATGGGTATAACACACTGTGTGAGAGCTTCTCAATTAGCCCTTGCCTTAGGTAGGCTAGTCAACCTTTCTCTTTAGACGTTTGTCATCTAAAATTAAAAGAACAAGCCAAATGTGGTAGTGCACACCTTAACCCCAGCACTCAGGAGGCAGAGGCAGGCAGATCTTTGTGAGTTCAAGACCAGCCTGGTCTACAAAGCAAGTTGCACAGAAAAAACCACGTCTCGAAAAATCAACAACGAAAATTAAAAGAACTGAGTGTCCACAGTGACCCAGATGTTTGTCAACTGTGCCAGCCTCACATAGGCCAGAAACCCTGTTGCTGAGAGGAGGAAGTGGACGGGAGCACCCACCCCTAACCAAAAAGCCATCTCCAACTGTCATCTGCTTACTCCTGGAAAAAGTAGTTTTCTGCAGTGGAGTCTCCCTGAGCATATTCACCACAGCTAAGGGCAGACCCCATGACAGCCATCAATGGCCAACACAGAATGAACTCAATGGGACTTTGTAGACCTCTGCTCTCACATCACTTTGTGTGGGCATTTTCTGTCTTCCTGGTCTTTTGCTTGTATAATATGGTTTCCAATTTTGTGCTTTTATGGGTTTGTGTCTGTGTGTTTCTCATGCCTTCTCTCTGTTATTTTTCTTTATTTTGTTATTATTATTATTACTATTATTATTATTATTTGTTTGTTTTCTAAAGAGAATGGGAAAGAAGGCCTGGAGTTGGATGGGCAGGAAGGTAGGGAGGATCTGGGAGGAGTTGGGGGAGAGGAACCATGATCAGAATATACTGTATTGAGGGGAGGGAGGGGGAAGAACTGACCAAATAAACTAAAAGTCTTAGCTTTAAAAAAAAAAATCCCTGCCGGGCATTGGTGGCGCACACCTTTAATCCCAGCACTCGGGAGGCAGAGCCAGGCGGATCTCTGTGAGTTCGAGGCCAGCCTGGGCTACCAAGTGAGCTCCAGAAAAGGCGCAAAGCTACACAGAGAAACCCTGTCTCGAAAAACCAAAAAAAAAAAAAAAAAAAAAAATCCCAAACCAAGACTTTTCTTTTCCCGAGTTTCACGTGTTTATTGCAAGATCTGGACCAGAGACAGTCTAATAAAAACAGCGTCATTTGTCTACTAAAGCCTTTCAGATGGGCTCCCTGGCTTGTAATCCTAGCCCAGGCCCCACTTCCAAGAATCCTCCTCTCCATGTATCTAAACCCAGCCTGGCAAACTAACCATATTCCTGCCCTGCTTTGATCTACTGCTTTACTTAGTGACATTTATTCACTCAAATAATAAGTGACCACTGAATATCTGCTCAGCTCAGAGAAGTGGCGAGAGAGCAAAATAGACGGCGCTTTTCCTAACACCGTGAGGCCACGGGCTCATTTGTTTTCTGTACTCTGTGTCTAATCCAGGCCAGCCTGGGTGGTTAGTAGACTGACGTACTGACTGTTGAACCTGGAAGGAACAGCTGTATCCTACAAGAAACAATCGTAGTAGAGAGAGATGAAGAATGAGAAGGGGTACCCCCGAGGGACCTTCTCAGTAGAGAACAATGGCACTGGATCTTACGAGTTGACTTTTCCACATTCCACTAAGAAATTGTCAGCATGCCAAGAGAGCCAGAGCCATCACTGTCAACCACAGTGTCTCTGCTAAGCCTGAGCTGCAGGATGGAGTTGCAGAGGACAATGGAGGGGCATTGATTGTTCTTGCCATTGGGTCACAGAGGGATGCAGGATCATTTGTGAGTGCCAGGTGTCTGTGGGAGAGGGAAATCAAGAGAGCAGGAAACATGCAGAGGATGATCGTGACGGTCCTGGCCATCCTCTAGGACTTCAGTTGGCTGAAGATGACCTATTTCTCTCTCTCTTTTGATGTCTTCGGTCACCAAAAGGATAAATTGTTTTTCATTTTGCATCCTATTCAAACCCATAGGGAGTTCAGATAGAGGGACAATCCGTTTTCTCATTGCTGTGACCAAATGTCTGACAAGCAGCTTCTACATGGAGGAAGAGTTGTGGTGCTAATTGTGTACCCTAATAAACTTGTCTGAAGATCAGAGGACAGAAAAGCCAGCCACTAGTTCTTACCTCTACAAAATCTTCAGCCTAAGGAGAGTGAGTTCCTGTTTTCTCATGTCATAAATACCTTTCTCTGCCCAGACATCACTTCCTGGGATTAAAGGCATGTGCCACCACTGCCTGGCTCTGTTTCCAGTGTGGCCTTGAACTCACAGAGATCCAGACGGATCTTTGCCTCCCAGGTGATAGGATTAAGGATGTGTGCTACCGTTGCCTGACCTCTATGTCTAATCTAGTAGCTGGCTCTGTCCTCTGATCCCCAGACAAGCTTTAATGGGGTACACAATATATCACCACAAAGAGTTCATTTAGATTTGAGGGGATACAACCTCAAGTTGTATCATGGCGGGGAATGCATGACTGCGGTGGCTCCATTGTGTGAGGGAGGGTATGTGATCGAGAGTTCACATTTCCTCTGACCTTGAAAGCATAGGAAGCTGAGTGTGGACAGGAAGTGGGACTGTACCCCCAAACTTCAATTCCTCTCCCAGTGACCCACTTCCTTAAGGGAGACTCCTCCTCTTCCTAAAGGTTCCCCAACCTTCCCAAACAGCACCACTCCCTGGGGACCAAAGATTGGAACACATGAGCCCCTGGGGACGTTGTACATTCAAAGAATAATGAGGGAGGCAGAGTGTCACTCACAGGAAGGACCTGGAGACAAACCTCAGAGTTCTGATGACCATCAGCAACTGAACGAAGTAACATGGGGACAGCATGGTAGGCAGCTTATTTCTATGCCCCTGGCCTTCCGGCTTCTGTCAATAAAGGAGAGCCCCTCATTACTACCTGTTCAGTGTTAACTCAGATGTGCATGCCTTCAGTTCTGTTGAGACAACGTGTGGATATGTAGGGGGAGCTAGAGCAGTGGTTCTCAACCTTCCTAACACGGATGGGAAATAAAATCTTAGGCCTACCAGAAGAGTCGCCAAAATGGGTCATAAATCCATTGCTGCTGATAAAAATAACAATGACAGACCGAGGAGCTAGAGCAGTGGTTCTCAACCTTCCTCATGCTGCGACCCTTTAGTACAGTTCCTCATGTTGCAGAGACTCCCAACCATAAAATTATTTTTATTGCTACTTCATAACTGTAATTTTGCTACTGTAATTTGCATCATAATGAAAATATCTGATACGCAGGAGATATGTTGTGTGACACACGCACCCCCCAAAGTGTCACAACCCACTGGTTGAGAACAACTGAATAGGAGGATAGAAAAGCGTGTCTTGCTTTCTTGTTTTCCACTATGGAATGGGTTGAGGGACAGCTCTATTTCTGTGCAGACCAAATTCCTGCCTAGAAGATTGGAAGGCAGTGAACTATACCCCCCAAATTTGTGAGCTACGTGGCATTCTCTGCATCAGTCCTCCCCAATCGTGACCTTCCCACACCCTCCTTTCTTACAAAGTACAGACAGTAACCTTCCTCATCATCTTACACCCTTCTCAGCAAGAAGAGCTGTAGATATTGTAACTTTAATAATTAGGGCTGGGGATGTTGACTCAGTGGGTAGAGCCCTTATCACACAAGTGTGAGGACCAGAGTTCAGATCCCCAGTCCCCACATAAATTCCAGATGGACATAGCAGCCCTCCTGTAATTTCAGAATGTGAAGGCAGAGGCAGGGAACCTTAGCGTATGTCCCCTAACTATACTCACCGAATTCATCACCTCTAAGTTCAACTGAGAAACCCTGCCTCAATGTAAAAGATGAAGAATGATCTAAGAATACACTCAGCATCAACCTCTCCCTCCACAACACACATACACACGTATTCCCCACACACATGAACCCCCATACACACTCACACACAAAGAGTAATTAGGGCTGAAATATAACTCAACGATAGAACTGTTGCCCAGCACATGGAAAGCTCTGGATTCAATCTCCAGCACTGTAGGGATATAAAAAGAAAAGGCTTACTAGATGATTCAATATGCTAGAGTTTAGGAGGACCTGATATTCCAGAGTCTTTAGGTCTCTGTTTGTTTGATTGCAAGAAAGCTTTTCCCAAATCTCCAGTGCCATCATGCTGAACTGATAGCCCTGGTCTGTGGGCTCATTCTGTCTCTTGCCGACATGGCAACATGGCATGCAGAGTGCTTCTGTGAGGATGGTGGGAGTGTGTAGGGTGGGAGCACTCACCAAGGCAGCATTTTAGACCCAGTCTACACGCAGCTCTTGATTCAAGGGCTTTATGGCACTTGCTATTTTCCAACAAGATCTTCACGGCTTTGTTTCTTTATAGCCTAAGATGCTTGGCTGGGGACCACCTGCTGTTCTCTGCACCGAACTCTCCCTCTCTCCCCAGCTAGCGTGAATGCTTGGTACTCGTTGAGGGAAGACACTCTGTGACAGATGGTCTCGTACCATTTTTATTTCTTTTGCGTCAGTTCCCAGCCCAGTCAGAAACTCAATATAGTCCTTATTCTAGAACAGTTCTAAATGTCGAGTTCCCTCTCTTCACTGACTTCTCACCATTTCATAATAAGGCCGAGCTGAACGGTGATGGCGCACGCTTTTAATCCCAGCACTCAGGAGGCAGAGGCAGGTGGATCCCTGAGTTCAGGGCCAGCCTGGTCTGCATAGTAAGTTCCAGGACAGCCTGGGCTGTGCAGAGAAACCCTGTTTTGAAGAACAAAAATGAAAAATCATCAGGCTGCAGGCTTGCATTCCCTGCTCTGAAAGCAGTGTTGGTTCCTGGAATGCTGGCTCCAAGCCTGTAAGCCTGCCCTGCCCGTCCAGCCTCCCGAGCAAGGCGCCTAGCACCAGATCCTTACACACTCCATCATGCAGCACTGCACATAGAGCCACACCTTGACAGGGTGGACACATGCGTCCATCTCAGTAACCATAGCACTTTGCATACACTACAAAAGGTCTCGCCAGAACTGAAATTCGACTCCTAATGTTACATTGTCAAAAGGCCTTCACAGACTTGCCTGGGGACTGGTCCTTCGGTGATGGATCCAGTTCTCGTGTAAGAATGAGAAGATATTTGTGCACAGATAGATTGGGAGGAGGGGTGTCTTGATATTTCCTGACCTACTACCCTGAGATGTCTGCCGGAGAACCCTACACTCCACCCCCACCCCCAGAACGTAACTGGTTGTATTTCTCAGTTTAAAACTAAGAAAAAGAAAGCCAAACTTCTGCTTTCCTGTACATTCTCAGGAGTGTGGTTGTCCTCGTTAAAAACAAATTCTTGCCAGAAGCCAAGTCATAGAAGGGCCTCTCTTAGAGAGGAGATTTTAAAATACAACTTCCTCTTCAGAGTTTGGATGGTTGACGCAAACGTTGGGCAGCAAAAAGGTCCCAGGTTTACACATAAATCAGGACTAACTGAAAGTATTTCTTCATGCCATACAGAATGTACTGATGGCTTTCATTTTCTGTCACAAATATTGGCAGCTTAGCCCAGTGCAATGATGCACACCTCTAATCTCAGCACTTGGGAAGAAGAGAGAGGAGGGTCAGGAGTTCAAGGTCAGTGAGTTCCAGTCAGACTGGGCTACATGAGACCCCACCCACTCCTCATCACAACAGACAAGGAACAGCAACAAAAACCCAAACATTGATGGGAGCTGGACATATGTCTCAGTGGTTAAAAATGCATGCTGTTCTTACAGAGGACCCTAATTCATTCCCAGCTCCAACATGGCAGCTCTCAACTTACCTACAACTCCAGTTCCAAGGGAGCGAACACCCTCTTCTAATCAATGTGGGGACCAGCCCACACATGTCGTATATATGTGCATGCAGGCAAAACACTCATACGCATAAAATAAATCTTAAGAAGTATGAAACCTTGGGAGCATTTGTTTAAATTCAGAGACGTAGCAGGGCAGGGAACAGAGTGAGTTCCAGGAAAGGCGCAAAGCTACACAGAGAAATCCAGTCTCGAAAAAAACCGATAGATAGATAGATAGATAGATAGATAGATAGATAGATAGATAGATTCAGAGACATAATGATGAAAGGCCCCGGGGCCTTCACTTGGGAAGAAAGAATTCCACAGCTGCAGAAGAGGCCACAGGAGACAGGGGACTCTTTTTCTTTCTCCTGACATTTTGATGCCACACTGGAAAGACCATTTGCTTTCCTCAAGAGGGAATGCAATGTCATGGGTAAATATCACATGCCTGGTTCTCCAGAAGAATCTAAAGAAGCAGCTCAGGCCAGTTACTGTTTTAGCTCATTGCTGTTCATTCACAGGTACGGGCACTCCACTTGACCCACTCATCCACGTCTGTTTCCCCTTGTGTATCTTGTCAACACCGATGTCGAACTTCTTTGAAGTCACTCAAACCAGTTAGACACGGAAGTACTCCCCAGTCATCTACTATAATCATCTTGATTGTGCCATTTTTCTTAAAACAAAGTTACAGCAAACAAATAACCCACTGCTGGATTTCATGCTGAGCCTTAATGTGAATTTTAAACATAGAGCGTTCTCTTGAGAAGTATTTGTACGTATCAAATGTCTAATTCTTTGAAATTTATAATCATACATAACATTCTCCTCTTCTCAAGTCAGCACTTAACAAATCAATTCATTGTGAGATTTATAATATGTGAAAGTCATGTCATATTTATAACCCCCAAATAAACCCAAATAGTATAAATGGAATTACATACAGAATTCTCATATATGAAGTTAGGTGTAATATTACTTCAACACATGACATTCGTAAGACTAATAGTGCTGTGTAACACAATGATACTTGGATCATGGTCATGTAGAATATATCTTATAATCTCTAGGGGAGTCTCTACCTACAACCCCTGTTCCAAGGGAATGAACACCCTCTTCCAGTCAATGTGGGCACTAACCCACACATGTTGTATATATGCGTGTGCAGGTAAAACATGAAAAGATTTAGCTAAAAAGCTATGGGAGAAGAATAAAGAGAGAGAGAAAGAATATAGAGATGACTGATAGGTAGATAATGATGGATGGACAGATGGACTGATGAGCATACTTATGGCTTAGCATTCTAAATAAGACTCAACCTAAATCCAGACAAGAGACAAAACACCCACAAAAACAAGGTAGAGGGCCGGGTGGTGGTGGCGCATGCCTTTAATCCCAGCACTCGGGAGGCAAAGGCAGGCGGATCTCTGTGAGTTCGAGGCCAGCCTGATCTACAGAGTGAGATCCAGGAAAGGCGCAAAGCTACACAGCGAAACCCTGTCTTGAAAAACCAAAAAAAAAAAAAAACAGGGTAAAAACACAAATTATATAGGGTGTTGTGTTCTCTCTGACACATGTGCTTACATACAGCATGTGTGTGAGGTCAGAGAACAAGTGCACCTTTACGTGTTGAGACATCTCACCAGCCCCAGTTTTCATGTTAAGCATACTGAATGAATAGCATGTCAGTAAGGAAGAGAATTCAGAGTCTCTGTGTCCATATATAAATGGCAGAAGTGAATTCTTGATTAGAAGCGAATACTGGATGCTTGTACTAATACTTGACGTGGTAGAAGAAACTAGGTGTTTCAGAGGCAAGTCTGCAAGTGAACTCTCATTGCAACCCTTGGCTTCTTGTGTGACCTTGGATAGTTACATCAAGGCCCTGGAACAGCTTTCTGGTCTATAAATAGTACACCTAATGCCTTTCCCATGGAGCAGTTGTCAAAATAAGACCCCAAGTATAAAGTTCCTGTAACAGAGGACATTAAAAACGACACTCTGTTTTCTCTTGGATTAACTCTACAACTGCCTAACATTTAAATATGGGTCAGACAAATTTTGAGTGGGTGGAATTTCCAGCAGAAGACGGGTTTTTCTGTTAAACGCTGGTCGCTAGTCATTGGTTTGTCTCAATTGCCGTCCTGACTCTCAGGTGCACTACTGCATATTACTTTACTGTTTTCCATTCTTTCAAGATCACATCTACTTTACATTCGCAGTAGCCCCCAGAGTTCTCGTGGCCTGGCTTCCTTCTCTATCTCTAGAATGAGGGGCTTTTGCTTAGGACGGAAAGAAAGAGACGAACCTAGAAGACACAAGCTAAAATAAACATGCTGCTTCTAGAAAAGCCTCTCCCAGTCATGAACGGGTGCCCCTCTTGTCTTGGGTTTCAGAAGGTTCCAGATGGCAAGGATCTGTTCCGTGTAATATTCTGCAGTGGGACACCCTACTGTCCCCAGCTTTCTGGCACAGGTTCTGTTCTGTGCTCCTCACAAATGTCAGACTGAAGGAAAGTCTTTTTAGCCTTTGTGTAGATAGGGTTTGGCTCTCTGGCTAACAGAAGAGAGCATTCTGTTCAGCTAGCAGCACCCAGTTCTCACCTCACTAATAAGATTACTGTCACAGAAATGAAATACAAGCCCTAGACCAGCCAGTGTGGGCAATTCAAAAGTCTGCCCAAGGGAAACCCATTCATTATGTGAGTGCTTTAAAAAATCTAGGGGATTGGGAAGAAAATTGCCAACCTCTTCCAATTCCATTTCCCCCCCATAACGTCGTCATGGCAACTCAGCATCCCTCTCGATCCTCTCTAGTCAATTACATACATTGTGGTATTGAAGCAGGCTCCCTTGCCTCCCCCAAAACTGCCTTTGCCAAGAAATTTTCAGCTGGGAGTTAATGTTATATAAGGTTGAAGAACAGCTTTTTTTGGTCCAGGACCTGTTCATTGTAAGTGACATTATACATACATTGTAAGTTTGCATGGGGTTGGTAACAAAAAAAAAAAATTCTTGTTAGGTTTCAAAAAAAAAAAAAAAACCCAAACAACATTTGTGTAATTTGAGAGACAGTAATATGCCTGTCAGTATTATGTTGCCAAGCACAATATCCATAAAAAGCTGTTTTATAAGCTTGCAGTATCCTGATTTACAAGAAAGGAAAATCTTATTAGAGCAAATTCTGAGAGTTAAGGGGTTGAGGCATGCTCAGTCTAATTGCCGTTGACAAACAGCTCACTCTCGTGAGAATTTCAGGGTTTAGCTTTTGCTTTGTTTTCTGGGTTTTGTTTGTTTGTTTGTTTTTAGAGATGAGATATTTCGGTAGTGCTCTGGCAATAGATACAGTGAGTTCAAAACAAGAACGACAACAAGACCTGCAGGATGGCTCAGCAGGTAGAGGGGCTTACTGCCAAGCGCAGCAACCTGTACTTGGTCCCCAGGACCCACATAGTAGGAGGAAATTGACCTCTGAAGTTGTCTTCTGACCTCCACACATCTGCCATGACATAAGCATGCATGCACACACAAATAAATGAATGAATGAAAAGTGTAAAAAAATTTTTTACTAAAAAGAACTACAACAAGATTTTTCTTTTTAATCATTGAACTAGAAAATACTTGTTTTAAGATTAGCTCAAGGTTTGGGGATATAGCTCAGTTGGTAGAATGCTTGCCTAGCATTTATAAAGCCCTAAGTTTGATCCCCAGCATCAGATGAATGGGGCATAGTGACATGATAATCCCAGTACTGAGACCGGGGAGATAAGAATATTAGAAGTTCAAGGTCATTCCTTGGCCTCATTCCAAATTAGAAGCCGGACTGGGCTACCCAATACTCCGTCTCAAAAACAAACAAACAACCTTGAAAAGACATTCACCCACTCTGTTAATTAACTTAGTAACTGTTTTTCCTTTTGTTTTTCTGATATGGGGTCTTACTGTGTAGTCCAGGATAGCCTCAAACTGGAATTGTAGTTCAGGCTTCCCCCCTGCTTCAGTCTCCCTGGCGTAACAAGCAGAGGGTCCCATCATTCCTTGTTAGATTCAGATACCCCTTCATCATTTACGTTATCTTTATGATTAGGGGAGGCTAGACCATTGTTGAAGAAAAAAATTATTTATGAAACTTTTCAAAGAATGATAAGGCAAGGACTAGAGAGATGGCTCAGTGGCTAAGAGCACTTGCTGCTCTTCCAGAGGACCCAGGCTTGATTCCCAGTACCCATAACCACCAGAATCTACAGGTACAGGGGACCTGACATTCTCTTCTGGCCTCCATGAATACCTGCACTCATGTAGCACACACACACATGCTCACACATGTAACAGTAAAAAAAAAATAATAATAAGCCTTTAAAAAGTTGATGAGGTAAGCAGACTTTTTTACTACAAAGCCTCACCGTACAGCCCGAAGGCAAGAGAGACCCCAGCTCACATCGGAATACAACAAGGAAAGTGAAGGTGTAAATGTGGGGCAGAGCTCGGAAAATTACTAAGAGGGAGCATCGTGGGTTAGAGGGATTGTGGCCAAAGCGACATGACAGAATCATTTCTGCAGGTAGATTCGGGTCCTAAGATGGTGGTGGGGATAAGGGATTGGATCAATCACGGGTTGGGTCGTCTCTCTAAGCTGACCTCGCAAGGTTCCCATACCAAAGGAAGCAGAGATGAACAGCAGAAGCCCCAAAGTTAGGACCCTGATAGGAGTCAGCTGTAGGGGTGAGTACAAGGTACCCATTCCCCAAGGGAGGTGCAGAAAAGAAGACAAAAATGTTGGAGGGTAAGAAAGTGACTAGTAGTTTTTGGAGAGCCTTCAAAGATAAACTCTAGTGAAGTGGTTCTCAACATGTGGGTTGTGACTCCTTTGGGTCTGCATTTTAGATATTTACGTTACGATTCATAACAGTAGCCAAATGACGGTTATGAAGTGGCGATAAAATAAGTGTGGGTGGGTTCTGATGATGTAGCAGGAAGCTGGGTTCAATCACTAGCAGTGGGTAAGCAGTTAGGGTGATGCACACCTGTGCTGTGATCCCAGCACTCAGAAGGTAAAGACAGGAACATTTGGGGTTCAGGATCATCCTAGGGCTATACAGTGAGTTTGAGGAAGGCCTGGCCTACATAAAATGATGTCTCAAGGAAGAAAGAGAGGTGGGGAGACAGGGAGGGGAGAAAGAGACAGTGACAGAGAGAGAGAGACAGAGACAGAGAGACAGAGAGAAAGAGAAATGCTGTGAGCTGTAGATATATAAAGTAGGAATTCAGCTGACAGCAGCAAAAGCTATTACCTGGAAGAGTCAAGAGCTCTTCCAGAGGATAAAGCCAAAACTCAAGGAGTCTTGGTGATACTGGCTTCTGAATGTATTAGCTGTTTCCCGCAGCAAATCTCTTGTGTGCTACTGTAGCTTTCCCGTTTGATTCTTTTCCCAACAACTTCTAACAGTATGGTTGATCATCCATTGGGCACAATTTTCCCTATACTATTGGGGTATTTGGATAACATCCCCCAACTGTATTGACAACAGTCACACAGTCAAAACCCCATTTTATCAGGCTTTTGTTCCTTTTTTTAGCATTAGACTCAGAAGTCTGCCTTTCTGTAATTATCTCCATTAGCACATATCCGGCTAGGGCCATCTCCAGACAAAAGCATTTTATCTGAGATATTTCTCAAACATCTAAGGACAGACTGAAGATAAGGTAAATATCCTGCTAGTTTCCTGAAATACGGTAAATATCCATACTGAAACAACCGCCAAGGCCAGGCAGATATTAGGTACAAAGCTTTGTTTCTTGTGCAAATTAAGCTTAAACTCTCCCTTCCATAGCCCAAATGGTATCCCTAGTTCTAAAAGATTTCCCTTTTAACACTTAACTCAGAACAAAAGGGCTTTTACATACCAGGTGCATCAAGCTGTGCTGCAGGCCACCTAGCTACCAAGTACATTTCCCTCACCCCGCCAGAAAACGGCACAGCTGAGATAAGCTGAGACAGATACAGTGCCAAAAGAAAAAAAGGCAGTTTTAGTTTACTCGTGACTTATAGTGACTTACAGACTCCTAACATTTTACCTAACCACTTCTAAGAATATAGTTTGAGCATATAAATTCCCTCTTCACCAATTTCAGCCCTTAGTTGACCCCACCTCCTTTAATCACCTTCTTGGGGTTATACCACAATCATTGCTCTTTGTGTGGATCTTATCACCTCTCTTTTATGACCCTGAAAACCTCTCATTGCATTGTCAAAGAATTACTGCTTGTAAGTGTGTGTGTGTGTGTGTGTGTGTGTGTGTGTGTGTGTGTGTGTGTGTATCAGTACCCCCACAGCACTGGTGGAATTTGACTGAGAAGAATAAAGTATGGACCAAAGAGCTCAGTGTACTTAGCTTCATTCGACATCTCTCAGATTAATTCTTTGCTGCTGGGAGCATCTCTTCCGGAACTCTGGGAGAATTCCTCTCAGGGCAGGTACCTGGGGAGATTTCAAAACCTGGCACCTGAACAGGGACATGAGCCCTGGACCCTCAGACCACCAAGACTCCTTGAGTTTTGGCTTTATCCTCTGGAAGAGCTCTTGACTCTTCCAGGTAATAGCTTTTGCCACTGTCAGCTGAATTCCTACTTCATATTTCTGTGGCTTGCAGCCGAGAGAGAGAGAGAGAGAGAGAGAGAGAGAGAGAGAGAGAGAGAGAGAGAGAGAGAGAGAGAGAGAGAGAGAGATGCTATAGTGTTAAACAGCAAGGATTTGGGTCCTAGAATAAGTGTCTCTCAAAAGAGTACTCGTGGTGGGGCAGGGGCGGCCAGATGGACAAGGGAAGGAAACAGAGAATGCTAGGGTGAAGCCAGGATAGATCTTAAAAGATCTGAATGCCACCCTGAAGAATTATCTCAATTTTGTGCATGTATGTGCTGGTATGTGCGGGAGTGTGTTCCCATGTGGAGGCCAGTGGATGGTTTTTGGAGAGCCTTGTCAAGTGTGATCCTCCATTATTCTCTGCTATGTTCTCTTGAGATGGGGTCTCTCCCTGAACTCAATGCTTACTGATTTTAGACTAGACTGCAGGCCCTGGCATCTTCCTGACCCACATCCCAGCATGCCTTCCTCACCAGCAGCAGTGTTGAGGCAATAGGCGTGAGTGCCTGTGACCAGTTTTTTGATGTGGGTGCCAGGTATCCGAACTAAGATCCTCATTGCTCACCAGTACTCTTACTCACTGAGCCTCCTCCCCAGCACCACCCTGAAGAATTTATACTTCACAGAGAAGTGAATGGTAGTTACCACAATCCCTCCTAAACAGAGATCTGTGCTGGGAAAGGTAAGGGGCCATGGAGCTTTAAAGCCAAAGAAGTTCAAAGTTCATGCTGTTTATTTTATTTTTGTCCAAAAGATATAAAGTATAGTGAGTGAGTGCTAATTTTCCATACCCTTTTTGACTCAATCAAGTAGGACTTTTGGAGTGTACACACTTTAAGTCTTCCGAGGAGCTGGGCAACCTCAGTGTCCTTGATTGTAAAAACTGGGCTGCTCGCTATCTTACCTTAACTCACTGATCTGGTTTCCACTGACCTACCAATGTCCCCGAAGCTCATCCAGCCCCACCTGTGCAGCTGGCCTTCATGACAGGCTGCCCAGCTTCCTTGTGGGGTGACTCTCCTGCTGGGACTCTCCTTGAAGAGTCAAGTGGTTTGAAAAGTGCCAGATCGCATTTGGAGCTGATGTGAAGAAGCCGCATTAAAAGCATTACAAGGACTCTCCCGTCGGTTGTTCTTTGAAGTTTGGGGGAACTGATGAATCTGACCTTGGAAACGGCTGACTGTACTGTTGAAGCAAAGTGATTGATTGAACAGAGGCTGCAACAGTGGCGGAGCCTGGCTCTCCCACTGATGAGAGAATCTTCGCATCCTTTGTCCGTCGGCTCCACCTCTTTGCAGTAGACAGCAGAGATCCAAGCGTTAGACTGTAGCAGAAGGAAGGGTGACAGAGATTGCAAATCTGAGCTTGGGGACTTGGTCTTCCCTGCCCCTTGGTTGTCGTGCCTAAGTCATCACTAATAACCCGAGCTTCCCCTGGCAAATGCCCTCGTAGTGCTGGGGATAAACCCAGGGCCTCACAGCTGCTGGGCTCAGGGCCTGAGCTGTGCCCACATCCCTCTGGCCTCGTTCTGAATTCAGCCTATGCATCCTTAGGAGAGTAATCTTTAAACCTCTTTAAACCATGAGGGTTTAATTTTTTAAATTGATTGTTCTTGGTGTGTATATGATATACATGTGGGTGTTTGTGCCACAGTGCATGTATCAGAGGACAATTTTGTGGAGTCAATTGTCTCCTCCCACCCGTGCATGGGTTCTGGGGATTGAACTCACATCTCTAGGTTTACATGGCAAATACCTTTACTCACTGTACCATCACTCTGGCCCTCCCTAAAGTTTTCATTTTTTCAGCGAAGATTATATTTTCCTTGTAGGAATGATTATGAGAATAAAGTTACGTGGTATCTTCAGAAAAATCTACAGAGATGGGAAATATCTACATAGAGATGAATTGTACTTGACTGTGAGGCAAAAATACTGGCTTCCTGAAGTCTGAAATACTTTCAAACTGTTTCAGAACAAAAAGTTATTTTTTAAGATAGACTCAAAAAAAAAAAAAAATGGCCGGGCGGCCGAGGCGCACACCTTTAATACCAGCACTTGGGAGGCAGAGCCAGGCGGCTCTGTGAGCTCAAGGCCAGCCTGGGCTACAGAGTGAGTTCCAGGACAGCCAGGGCTACACAGAGAAACTCTGTCTCGAAAAACCAAAACAAATGAACCAAACAAATGAACCAAATGAATGAACATCGATGCCATTTAGAGTTGTATTCGTTTATACATATGGCGGCACCTGCTTGCTTGTGCGTCCTAGTAATCAGCCTTGCTTCTCAGAGCTGCCCAGCCAGTTAGAAAGTGAATCCGGCATGCTGAATCTATTGGTAGACACGATTATCTTTAGGTGGGTTTTATTGTCTGAAGAGCACAGAAGCCAGCTTGTCTATGAAAACTTCTCCAGGAGACTGGGGACACCGGGACAGCTTTAGCTGAGTGACTTTCTTCTACTCACCCAGCTCCCTGCTGAGTCTCCGTTCCTAATTATCCCTTAGCAGCTGGTCCTTGTCTGTGAGAATTGAAGGAAGGTCCACAGGTCCAGGGGTGCAAAGCTCTGAGAGGGGAGGGATGAAAGGAAGAAGGTGATGGACCAGTGTCCTGTTGAGAGCTGTGTAACTCCACACGGATGGGAAATAAAATCTTATGCATACCAGAAGAGTCACCAAAATAGGTCATAAATCCATTGCTACTGATAAAAATGACAATGATGGACTGAGGAGCTAGAGCAGTGGTTCTCAACCTTCCTCATGCTGCGACCCTTTAGTACAGTTCTTCAGGGTGTGATCCCCAACCATAAAATTATCTTCATTGCTACTTCATAACTGTGAGTTTGCTAGTGTTATGAATCTTAATGTAAATATCTGTGTTTTCAGATGGTCTTAGGTGACCCCTGTGAAAGGGTGATTTGATCCCCAAAGAGTCATGACCCACAGGTTGAGAACTGCTGAGCTAGAGGGACGGCTCAGCAGCTAAGAAAAGGACCCACCTTTGAGTCCCAGCGCACACGTTGGAGGGCTCACAACCTCCTGTAACTCTGGTTCCAGGAAATACAACATCCTCTGCTGGCCTCCAAGGGCACCCATATGCACATGGCATATGCTCACACAGACACATAAATAAAAATAAAATAAATCTTGAAAAAGAAAAAGAAAAGAAAAAGGAACCCATGAAACAAACAATTTTGACTCAAATATTGAGTGTGCTTAGATGTGCATTCCGAAAGCTTGTTCGGCAGCTGTTGCAAATCGGTCTACTCCAAAAACAAAATTTACCGCCACCATCTGTAGAAGCAAAAATTAGAGATGGATTTTATAGTCTGCAGCCTGTCTCCTAGCAATGCCACACTTAGTCGCGGTATATGAACTGATCGTGGAGGACACACAATTCATTAAAAGGATTTTTAACAAATCGTTTTAATAGGCACAACATTATTAGTGTGGGTTTTTTTTTTCTGTATTTTGATCAGTCATGTTTGAACAGTTGAATTAATCATCTTAATCAGATCTATTTTGATATTCAGAGGCTGTGTTCTCAAAAAGAAAATAATCAATGAAGCTATCTTAAAAATTAAGGTTGCGTATGTTCATGCTACAGGATATGATAGAGTGATGAGTACATACTCCAGCACAATCAAGAAAAAGTGTCCAGGGAGTGGGGTGCACAGATATCTCAGAGGAAGGCTGAACAGCATAAAATTCCTCTTATCAACCCTCTTCAAACGGTTAGATCTGGGGAGATACTCAGTTGGCAGAGCCCCTGCTGTGCAAATTTGGGGACCTGATTCCAATCCCCAGAATTCACAGAAAACACAGGACTTACACTTGTAATCCCTGCCATGGGAAGGTGAAAATAGTCCAATCTCTGGGGCTTAAATTTACAAAAGTGAAGTCTCAGTTTTAAAATAGAAAATGAGTGTATGGAATCCATAGGCTAATCTTTGATAAGCCCTGGCCTACAGCATCCTACATGGTTTATACTGTAATGGGTCATAAACAATACACTGCATCTCTGAGGCATACTTGAGGACATTAACGTGGTGTTTGCCTTTGTTCCACAGGACGGTCTGACGCCGCTGCACTGTGGGGCAAGAAGTGGCCATGAGCAGGTGGTAGAGATGTTGCTTGACAGGGCCGCGCCCATCCTTTCAAAAACCAAGGTAAGGTCTTCAGTTTCTGAACAGTACTGTACTCGGATCTGATTCTTTTTACCTGAGCCTTTGGAATGAGCATGGGTACAGTAACTATTAAATAGAACGTAAGTTCGTCAGATTTTTAGAGGAGCTCAAAATTAGTTTGGGGACAGGAAAATGGCTCAGAGGACAAAGGCTTGCTCTGCCATCATGAGGTCACCAGCATCCACGGAAAAGCTATATAAACCAGTCAAGTGTGGGGGCCGCCTGCCATCCCAGCATTCAAGACGGCAGAGACAGAAAAACCTCCCTGCAAGCTTGCTAGCTAGACTAGCCAGAACTGGAATGAAGTGGGTTCAGCAAGAGACCCTCTCTCCATAAACCAAGTGGAAGGTGATTGATCAAGGTGATTGATCGAGGCAAACTATCCACAGTCGACTTCAGGCATCTGCACACATGCACGAGGGCATGCACACCTACACACATGCAAACACACACACACACACACACACACACACACGCAAAATACGTTTAGGCTTATGAAGCCTTTCCGTATAATGTGTTCTACAGCAAAGCCATTTTTTCATGTGTTATTTTTGGTCTGTTATGCTTACTACTCATGTTACACAATGAGACTTCCAGAGCTCGGCTGACTGCTGCTTTAAACAGACTCAAAGATCTACTTTCTGGCTGGGTTTGGAGTCTTTTTCTACACCCCCACCCCCCAGTTTATTTCTTGAGAGTTCCTAGGCTAGGGCTGGGGGATTCAGCTCAATGGTAGAGCCTTTGCCCATCGTATATTGGGCCCTCAGTTCCATGCACATTAAAAACATTAAAATTCTGTTTGTCCACCCCACACACACATACACATACACATACACATACACATACACATACACATACACA
>CABHPR010156774.1:0-15067 GCA_902168415.1 Peromyscus melanophrys
TTTCCGCTGTCTACCTTTCACTGAAGGAGTGGAGCAAGGGCTGAGAGTGGAGGTCTGTGAGGTTTAAACGAATTATAAACACAGCCTTCTCTCAGTCCCATCCTCAGCCAGCTGAGGACAGAATGTGCTGGCAACATCCTTGCATCACAGAGATTCACTCTGAGGATAAAAAGGACCCTGGGCTCCCAGGGCATAGTACCTTGTGAAAGATGAGTGCTCAGTGACAGCCCCAGAATAGCATGGGAGCTTGCCAGGAGCGTGCATGTGAAGCTTTATTCACCTTCTCAGGACAATGATTGCACTTTGCATCCAAAAAAAACCCCCTAAACATCTGTGCCAGCAGAATGAGAATGGAGAGCTGAATTACCATTGTGAATTAAGTTCTTATGATGATGGATAAATTGGACTTTATCCCAAAGGGCTCTCAGCACACCAGTGGGAGCCTCTCATTCCTCTGGGGTTATCTTTTTGGACCAAAATAAGCTTAAAAGTGGTTAGTAATCTTTTGAAACTAGAGATTTGAAACCCTATGCTCCAGAAATGAAAAGCCAATGCTTCTCTCTTTACTAACCCAAGGTAGAGATGATGGCCATTTTTGCTTATCCCACTACCTCTCTATTGGCAGCCTTCTTCTGCCTGATGTAGAATGTTATTATCCAATTATCTTAGCAAACCTCTTCGTAAGAGCTGGACCTTTTCAGTGTTCTGTAATTTAATTCTCTAACCACATTACCTTTCCAAAGCGTTTCGTTTGTCCAACTTATAAACAATAAATATTTCTAAGGATGAGTTCCCAGACTTGACCTTGCAATGTTCTGCTACTGCTGAAGGCAGGAGGCCATTTGTCCTGGACCAGGGTCACCAGCAGCTCCTGTGGGCTGGAGTGAAGTTGGGACTGGGGTCACTCTTCAGGCTGGCTGTTGGGAAAGCCCTCCCTGGGGCCATTTCCCTAGGAAGGCAGGAGAAATGGTCACAGCGTACATTTTCCCGGAATATTTTTCCTAAGCTCCTCTCTGATGGTTCTGGAGGGATGGTAGATAACTGAAGAGCAAATGTGGAGGCTAAGGGTTTACACTCTGGAATCAAACAGATTGCTTTGAACCCACTCCGGACCACTGGCCTACCTACAACAATGAGCAAGTTGTTTATCTCCTGGGACCCCTAGTTTCCTCAGCTGTGAAGTGGGTACAGTGAGACATTCTAGAGTAAAAGTGAATTAACTGAGGGAATAATAGCATGTTAAATACGCCATGCATGATATATATTGTCACACAGTAGCTAATAAGTGAACTCTGATTGATCTGCTGCATTCGTCAGCTGGGGCTTCCATAACCAAGTGTCCCAGGCTGGGTGGCTGGTAGACAATAGACGCTCCTTTCTCAGCATTCCAGAGCCTGGAAAGGGACACCAGGGCACAGCACAGCTGGGGTCTGGGAGAGGGCCTCTTCCAGGGTGTAGAATGAGAACTTTTCAGATCCTCACATAGCTCATGATCCAACCACCTCCCTAAGGTCCTACCTTACCGCTGTCGTGCCTGGGTCCTAGATTTCACCGCCTGAATGTACGGTGGAGGCTGGGATTGAGTTTGTTGCAGCAGTACTTCACAGGACAGAAAAATTTCTTGAGATTTTAGACATAATCCACAAATCTTAAGTCACTCTCTGCTTTTCTGAGTAGATGACAATCTGGCTTTCAGAAGTGACTTGTCGTCATCGGTCCTGAGAAACTGAGGAGGATGCTTCTGATGCTGTGCTGTGGTTTAACATGGAGCAAAGTTCATCCACAGTCTTTTCAAGACTAAGTGCCCATTGGGAAAGGTCAGTCAGTTCCTACTTTAAAATAGAGAGGGAGGTTTGTATGATGTTGGACATTAAAGTCACTTGATTATAGACACCTAACTTGGTCACAGTGATAGGTTTATCTCTAATTTCTTAAGATGACTATTTCAGAGCGTATAAAACCCTATTCTTCTTTGAGGTAAGAATTTATGAAATTTTTCATGGGAAAATTAGCCATTGATTCTGGGATCTACAGTTAACCTTTGAGACTTTCTATTGAAAGTTATAGCATAATGTGATGAACTGAACTGAGTCTAATAATACCAATTTGTTTTAAAGCTGGGTGGGCACATAGTAAATTTACTTGGGACAGTTCCAGTACACACCAGAGTTCCAACATCATCATGATTATCACCCTATTTCATTCAGATAAATGGCTTATGAGACAAATTACAGCATCTCCAAGCCTATTACCTCATGGTCCAGAAGGAGGGTTTATGTGAGCAAGAGTTGTTGGGACCAGGGATGGATGGAATACAGGGACGAGTGGCCAAACAAATGGAAACACATGAACTGTGAACCAATGGCTGAGGGGCCCCCAACTGGATCAGGCCCACTGAATGGGTGAGACAGTTGATTGGCTTGATCTGTTTGGGAGGCATCCAGGCAGCTGGACCGGGTCCTGTGCTCAGTGCATGAATTGGCTGTTTGAAACCTGGGGCTTAGTAGAGACCCTTGGCTCAGCCTGGGAGGAGGGGACTAGACCTGCCTGGGCTGAGTCCACCAGGTTGATCTCAATCCTCGGGGGAGTCTTTGCCCTGGAGGAGATGGAAATGGGGGGTGGACTGGGGGGGAGGGGGCGGGGCAGGAGGGGGGAGAACGGGTGAATCTATGGCTGATATGTAAAGTTGAATTATATTGTAAAATAAAATAAAATAAATTCAAAAAAAATTAAAATATTTTATTTAGTGGATCACATCATTATTGCCACATTAGCATTCTGAGCTCTCAAATGTTCATCTATTGTAATAAAGTGGCAATTGCTCTTCTTGGGAGAGCACTTAATTAATTATTTGACATATGCCTGCTTGTGCCATGATGTGTGTGGAGGTCAGAGGTCACCCTGTAGAAGTCAGTTTTCTTTTTCCACCATGTGGGTCCCAGGGATAGAACTCAGGTCCCCAGGTTTAGCAGCAAGCACCTTTACCCTGAGTCATCTCTGTAGCCCCAAAGCATTTGTTCTTTTAGGAAGCAATGGAGACAATAGGAAATACAGAAGCCATTGTGTTTTAATTTCTACCTTGCTTGCCAGAAAGCCCAAGACTAATTCAGAGCTCAATTACAGAGCCTTCTATAACCCTGGATTTCTAAAGTAATTATTCCCTGATTTGCTTTTGCCACTGGGTCCCTGTCTCAGCATTTGTGGTCTTTGAGATTGTCTAGTCATAGGTGGTTTCAGATAAATTGTTTCAAGTAAGTTGATGTAAAAGCAGGCTATCATTACTTTACCCTTAGGATTTAAAGTCTTGTGCAGCTTTATATTTAGATGCAAGACTGAGTTGACCCAATCTGTATCTCATGTAATCTCACATGATGTATTTAAATGCAAGGCTGAGTTGATCCAATAAGAATCCCATGTAATCTTACACGATGTATTTGGATACAAGGCTGAGTTGACCCAATAAGTATCTTATGTAATCTCACATGATGCTGGAATGACAGTTTACTCTGGTGCTGTGGTTGGCAGCATAATTTGTCCTTCATGATTTATCCCTCCTAATTTCATAACCTTTGTCCCTTAACTTCACAGTGCTCACTATAGGATGTGGGTGATTGTCTTAGCTTACCTCTGACTCCAGTCCTGGGCTGCTCCATCCTGTGTGGGTAACCACAGAACTGAACTGTAAGAGCCACAGTACTGACACTATTCCCCATATTCAGCCTCATGGGGGAAACTTCTCCTCTCTTAGAGAACCACAGCAGCTGCCTGGCTGGCCATGTCTGGTGCACAATGGGCAAGCACAGGACTGCATGGAGCCTTCTTCCAACAGTGACACCTTATGGCTACAAGAGGCCATGATCATGGTGGTTCAAGTAGGTCAAAAGCTGTAGGAAGACCATCTGTGGACTGCATGAACTCCAAAGGGGCACTTCACAAGGGGAAGATGCCCTCACTCAATTTACTGTTAGAAGATAGATAAGGAATCAGAGTTACAAAGGAGAGACCCGTGACACCTGCCCACATGTGGAGTTTTATCTCAGTGCTAGTCAGCATCAAGAATTGTGGGGGCAGGGTGATTGAGGAAGGAAATGTGACTCTTTGTGACATGGTCTGTGGTCTGGAGACTAGCTGGAGTTCATTAGGAGGTATTTGGGGGAAGGGGTGACGCAGGATGCCCTGGGGACTGACCTAAGGTCTACATTTTTGTTTGCAAACATTTTACCAACTAAGCTGTTCCTCCAGGCCCCTTTCCTGTGGCATTTATTTATCATTTAAGTGAGACAGACAGATCTCCTAGAGGGCATTTCAGATCCTCTCTTGTCTCCTGGGTCAGCAAATGGAGACATAGTAGCTCCCTGGGAGGAAACTATAATTTGGGATGATGGTTGTTTATTTACTTCAATTCCAATTCAGTAAAAGCAGGAGGACCCAGTTCCTTCCCTGTCCTGCGGGGCATTTACTTTCCTCCCTGGCCACACCATAGTCCCATAGTGTCCAACCAAAGCAGAGAAAATGATCCTGCCTTGTTCACTGTCTTTTGATTTCCTTGACTCAGACAATGCTGGGAAAGTTCTCTTTAGCAGGTAGTCATCTCAACCCATAGCTAGCTTCTTAAAGAAACATTTCCTGACGTCTGCAACTTCTGGCATCAATTCCAGGCTCCATGACAGTCATTCCCAGTCAGGATGGTCATTAACAAGGGATAGTGGCATGTATCTAGAGTAAAGGACACTCACAAAACCAAATGCATTTCCAAGTCTGTAGTTGATGGTCCATTGCATGCATACCAACAAGCTTGGTTGTGGGGCACAAGCTTTTTCTGTACACACAGCAAGAAGCTGCTTGTTCTATTTGCTAGGTGATGGATACATTCTTTAGCCTTTCTTGGTCCAGATATGGATGTGGAAATAAGAATAATGGTTTCTGTTTATCAGGAACTGCACTGCATATCAGACTGCATTCCAACCTCTTTGTGTTTAGTAACTTAATTCTCCCAGGGATACCCAAGGAGGTAGACGAGATATAATTATGGCTACTCTCATTTTCCAAGCAAGAAACAAGGGACAAAGATGATAACTAGCTCCCCCAGTATCACAGAACTGGAAAGCCGAAGAACCAGGAACCTGAGTTGGCAGTTCAGACTGCAGAGCTGAGCTCTTAGCTTAGTCACATTGCTCTGATGATTATGATAGCAGTGGTGTCTGCATTGGGTTGCTATCAGGGTGATGGAAATCCCATCCACACAGCATCCAGCACTGTGCTGGCTTTTAGCATGACCTTGCTAAATGTTCACTGCTGTGAGGCTAGACTTTCCAAACAATAAGGGATTGTCAGTTACCCACAACTAAACCCATGATTCAGGTTAAATGACTTTGCTCACTGCGGTGATTTATATCATCTTGAAAATGAATTCTGGAACAAAACCAGAGTTAATCCCTGTAATCCCCCTACCAAGGTGACTGATATGAGTGAGAATAGGAGCTTATTATGGAGTTATCTCTAAGCTTATTTCCTCAGTCTTTGGGCTCATGCTCACCCCCTTTTCCTACTTTGTCTGGGTCATGCTCGGCCCCCACTTCATGTGGCCAGAGCACTTAGAGTCTCATTTCATGTTGCGTGTTCCCTGGTGCTCTGCAAAGATTTACCGCAGCCCCATATGAGGCAATTTAATCCATTCTTATTATGTAAGTCAAATCATATGCAAATGATTTCACTTGGGAGCTGTTTAATTAGAAGACATTTTTAATCCCACCATTAGGTAATTCTCTTGAAGAAGGAAGACCTCAAAAAATATGCCACTCCCCTTGAAGACCTAGATACTTGGTTTAGAAGTGAGCTTGCTTTAGAAGGAACCTTGTTACTGGGATGGGTCTGGCCTAATTCCCCACAGGGGACTTTCTGAAAAGTAGGGCACTAGAGTTGGTGGGACCTTTGAAGACAGCTGTAACTTCCTTAACTTGGCAGAAAAGGAAGCTGAGTCCTGACCTGGGAAGATCCCTGACTGACACTGGTCAGTGAGTTCCAAGGATCCTCCTGCCTCTGTCTGCTCCTGATATTTACAAGATGATCACTTTAACCGCTTTGAAGCCCCAGGTGCCTTTCTTGTTGCTGTGACTTGCAGACTTGACAAAAGCAGCTTAAGGGAGTGGGGCTTGCTTTGGCTCACAGTTCAGGGCTGCAGTCTGTCATGGCAGAAAAAGCGAGGTGGTGTTGGAATTGGCTTAACATGGAGACAGGTGTCACATGACCAGCCACATTATGATGGGACTCAGACAGCTGAAATAGGAAGTGGGGCTGGGGCCAGATGTGGTGGTGCACACCTGTAATCCTGGCAACTTGGGAGGCTAAGCAGGATTGGTACTTCTAAGTTTGGGGCTTGCTTCCTGGACTTCAGGAGGTGGCACCGGCCTATAACTGTCAGACTGCTCTGCACCAGCTGGTAGGACCTTCCTCCCAAAGGTTCACAGCCTCTCCAAACAGCAACCCAGCTGGGGACCAAGTATTTGCACATGAGTCCATGAGAGTGGCTCACATGGAAGTCATAGCAACATGCATGTAAAGTGTTATTAGCAGCTACTGTAGCTAGGGACTGCTATTTTTTATCTGTCTAGCATTCCTGGCTCTCAGGTCTTCTGATAATTGCATCTCTCATTTGCATCCACTGGCTGCTCTAGCATTTCAACCACATCATCCTCACATGAAGTGACATGTCCTTAGTAGGATGCATCATCCTTCCTCTGTGCAATTTGTTGACCCAGTGGTGGATTTATGACCCAAATCAATAATTTGATTCCTCGGGATTTTTGGTGCTGTGGCCAGAAAGATCAGTAAAGAGCCTCTCATATGCAGAAAGTTTGTCTGAGAGAAAGAGAAAAGATGAGATACACCGAAGGGAATAAGGATGATGTGACTGCCTGGGGCCCACTTGGGGCTTCCTTAGGTCCTGGTTCATCCCTGATCTTTCGTCTGTTTCATTCTGCTTGGATTCTCTTACACCCACTAGTTCCCTTTTACTTAATTAATTTAATGTCACGGAGACTGGAAGAATGCTAATGCATTCTGCTAAGAGAACAGAGAGCATTTGAAGGCTTCTCCACAGGTGTCTCTGGATCATAGTTCTTTATCTCAAATCCTTTTTTTCTCACTGTAAAGTTCCAAAGGAGATCTGTATTTCCAAGGAAAGTGTTAGTGATGGACAGTGTAACAAGTATTTCTCTGTCCCACCAGCCAGATCTCAAATAATGACATGGAGACTTCTTATTAATTATGAAAGTTCAGCCTATAGCTTAGGCTTGTTCCTAATTACCTCTTATAACTTAAATTAACCCATCTTATACCTACTGTTTCCTCTCCGTGTCTCCTGGCATCTCTCACGGAACTAGATTCCTCTTCCTTTCTCTCCCTGGAAATCTCACCTACATCTCCTGCCTAGCTATTGGCTGTTCAACTTTTGATTACACCAATCATAGAAATACATTTTTACACAGTGTACAAATATCCCACAACATTTCCCCACTTTTGTCTAAATAAAAAGGACAGGTTTTAACTTTAACAAAGTAAAATTATATACAATAAGAATAATTATCTGGTAAGAATTACATTCACCATGTTTAGTACATATGTTTTTGGAAAATTTGAAGAAAGTACGGTATTATCTATGCTATCTTAGTGAGTCCAAAGTTTTATACCTAAACCATTTTCTATCATAACTTATATTACCACCCTAAAAATATCTTTTTAGACCTTAAAATATCTTCTTAGATAAACAACTTAAGCTTATATGTTTTCAACCTATAAACTTTACATCATTTTTTTCCAAGACAGGGTTTCTCTGTGTTGTTTTGGTGCCTATCCTGGATCTCACTCTATAGACCAGGCTGGCCTCAAACTCACAGAAATCCACCTGCCTCTGCCTCCTGAGTTCTGGGATTAAAGGCGTGTACCACCACAGCTGGTATAGTTGGAAGTTTTCCAGTGTCCCACCTGGCCCCCCAAGGTCCAGACAAATCTCTCTCACCCATGGTCCTGCAGCCACTTATAAAATAATCATTCAGAGGCTTAATATTATTTATAACTGCTTGGCCATTAACTCAGGATTATTATTGACTAGCTCTTACACTTAAATCAATCCATAATTCTTATTTATGTTTAGCCATGTGGCTTGGTACCTATTTTCAGTTCTGCCTTCACCCCTTGCTTCCTCTGTGTCTGGCTGGCAACTTCTGACTCAGCCTTCCTCTTGCCAGAATTCTCATTGTCTGCTTATCCCACCTATACTTCCTGCCTGGCTACTGGCCAATCAGCATTTTATTTATCAACCAATCACAGCAACACACATTCACAGCATACAGAGTGACATCATCCATCATTTTTTGGTGTACCAACATGGAACTCTCGAATTTCCATAAGGCCTAAAAAAGTTTAAAAATAGCTTCTAACCACATAATAATGGAGCCAAAAACAGCTTTCTACTTCGTGTCTCATGTGGGTCAAGATATAGAGATGCCAAGGTACAGAGATGCCATGGTGTGTGGGTTTGAGCTACAGTATGGCGGGTTCATGGCGTATGGGCTTGAGTGCAGCATGGCAGATTCCTGACCCTGTACACAGAGGAGTCTGCAAGCCATGCAACATGGTGCATGATGGATATAGCTTTTGCTAATACAGACAAAAAAAAGGTTTCTGGGCTAAGCACTCATTGATAGAGGCATAAACCCATTGCTTCCAAGAGTTGGTGGTATGCATGGTTCTCCTAGAGCGGGTGGTAAATGTAATTCCACCATGTTGGAAAGCTGAGATGGGCAGAGTCAGCAGCCAAAGCTGCCATTTCAGTCCTAGTAATTTCTACAGTTTAAAGCAATAGATTCACAATAAGTTATATTCAGATTAAATCAAGCTCTAAAATGATTTATGGTATATGTAAAAATGTACATAGGCTTGGAAGAGAGAGAAAAAGAAATATAGGCAGTTATATAATGAAATAGTTTTAAAAAATAAAGTCTTTAAAGAGAGAGTAAGGTAATATAAAAAATAAGGCACATAAAGATGGATATTACACAGAGAATCTGGATTCTGTTGTCTTTGTGATTTTTAACTACAGAAAGACATTTGATTTTAAAAGTTGCTGATGTAAGTCAATATGTACATTTTAAAGATATCTTGATTTCAAAATTTATGTCTAAGGATATGTTGCTTTGGAAAAGAGGTTCTGCTTTTGTTTCCACAGAAGATGAGAATCTGTGGATTGCTTCAAGGCTAATATGGTTTGACCAGCCAAGACCCTCTGAAAGGTCTCCAATGATACCATGGCCCAGATCATCCAACATCCAACAATCAACTTCAAGGTAACTGGCTCAGAGAATACAGCCTCACAGACTACTCCAGTTAGGTCTTAACCAAAATTCTAAAATTTTCTTTGTGTCCCCATAAGATTACCATTGCCCTCTTTCAGCAGGAAGTAGCCTAGAAAACTACACAAACATTCCCCCAAAATAGATTATAGATATTTGTCTTTGTTTAGGTTATTGGTTACAATGTTATTGGTCATAGTCAATCTCTTTCTAAAAGAAGAAAGGGGGATATGATATAGAAATATAAGATAAATATTTTACATTGCTATGGATTTTAGTATATTGATACAAATTTAAAGTTAATTTTGTTATACTATATATATTTCTACTCTTGTTTAAGGTATTATGTTTGTGCAGCTCATTTAAAATTGTAATGTATGATTAAGAAATACAGATTAATAATTAGTCTTCTATGATAGTCAAACTTATAGTCATGTTAAGTTTTCTAGGTATACATAGATATAATTCAATTAGGTAGGTAATCTTCAAACACTTCAAAGAACTACAGAAAATGATATTTAAAATGTTTTAAAAACTTAGACTTTCTGAACAGTGAGACATGTCTGCTCCTGGCAGCACTGATTTACTTCAAAGAGAAAAATGGGCATCGAAGACTCTCTATATGGAGTTTATCTTCTTGGCAGAATGGCCATTTGGGCAAGAAACTGTTCTTGTCTGGACTGACTGACAAAACGTTGTATTAATTGGACATACAGGACCCATGGGAAAATGACCACTAAATTTTGCCAAAACAAGGTGAGATGGTCCTTCAGTTTCCTGCTTCACAGAGGAGACTGCCAGACATTCTACAGGACACATGGAGAAGCAACTGAGAAACTCTAGGCCTAGAGGCTGAAGATGGATGCCCCAAGGTTGCAGAGGAACTTTGGATGACCTTCCAGGCAGACAGCTGTCTCTGTCATTCTAGATTTTTGGAAGTTGCTTACAATGCACTCCTTATTTACTTTGGTAATATTATATCCTTCTGGAGTCTTTGATGTAGTTGAAGACTAGATAATTATAATTATGGTTTTTCTTGGTTATAAGAGAAAAGATATTTATAAAATTTTAGACTCACAAACATAGGATAGATACTAAAATATTTTCTTTAATTTTGCCAACTACAAATAGACTAGATATTAAAACTGTAATTCTTGCTTGATGATGTTTTGTTACAGGTAATTTTACTATGTTGAAGTTAAAACCTTCCTTTTAAATAGAAAGAAAAGAGGAAATGATGGATGATGTCACTCTGTATGCTGTGAATGTGTGTTGCTCTGATTGGTTGATAAATAAAATGCTGATTGGCCAGTAGCCAGGCAGGAAGTATAGGTGGGATAAGCAGACAATGAGAATTCTGGCAAGAGGAAGGCTGAGTCAGAAGTTGCCAGCCAGACACAGAGGAAGCAAGGGGTGAAGGCAGAACTGAAAATAGATACCAAGCCACATGGCTAAACATAAATAAGAATTATGGATTGATTTAAGTGTAAGAGCTAGTCAATAATAATCCTGAGTTAATGGCCAAGCAGTTATAAATAATATTAAGCCTCTGAATGATTATTTTATAAGTGGCTGCAGGACCATGGGTGAGAGAGATTTGTCTGGACCTTGGGGGGCCAGGTGGGACACTGGAAAACTTCCAACTATACCGGGCTGTGGTGGCACACACCTTTAATCCCAGAACTCAGGAGGCAGAGGCAGGTGGATTTCTGTGAGTTTGAGGCCAGCCTGGTCTATAGAGTGAGATCCAGGATAGGCACCAAAACAACACAGAGAAACCCTGTCTTGGAAAAAAATGATGTAAAGTTTATAGGTTGAAAACATATGAGTCTGGACCTTGGGGGGCCAGGCAAGACACTGGAAAACTTCCAACTACATCCTGGCAAACTTTACATTTTTTATTTGAGTTTCTCTTCTGAATTTGGTAACAGAGAAAACTGTAACTATAACTATCTAGTCTTCAATCCCCATCAGAGACCCAAGAAGGATAAAATATTACCTGCGTAAACAGGAAGTACAGAGCAAACGTCTTCCAAAACTATAGAAATGACAAAGACAGCTGGCTGCCTGGACAGTCACCCAAGGTTTTTCTGCAATGTTGGGGCATCCCTCTTTGGCCTACAGGCCTAGAACAGCTGAAAGACTTTTTTTGTGAAGCATGAATTTTGAACGACTGTCCTACCTTGTCTTGGCAAAGTTTAGCAGTCACTTTCTCTTGTGTCCTGCTTGTCTAATTTGGACAGCATACTGTCAGCAGTCAAGGCAAGAGAAATTTCTTTCCAAGTGGCTAACTTTGCCACAATAAAACAAACTCCATAGGTAGGTTCTTCAATGCCCACCATCTTTTTGAAGGGAATTGGTGCTGCCAGGTGCAGACATGTCTTACTGTCATGAAAAGCCTGTTATTAAAACATCTTAAATGCTATATTCTGTAGATCTCTGAAATTTGATGATCTATCTAAAATACATCTCTGTTTGACCTTGAAAACATACCTAACATGACTATAAGCTGGATTGTTATAGGTGACTAACTACTAATCTGTCTTTCTTTATTATCCTAAATAGCTTTCAAGGACTAAAACTTTGCATTTTTTTTTTAAAAAAATGAGCTATATAGGTACAATACCTTAAACCAGAGTAGAAATATACAGTATAATAAAAATAACCTTAAATTTGTTTTTTTTTATTCATTTTACATACCAACACCAGATCCCCCTCTCATCCCTCCTCCTGCTTCCCCTCTCCCAGTCTTCTCCCCGCAACCAACCCCCTATCCCCTCCTCTGAATGGCCTCCCATGGGTAGTCAGCAAAGTCTGGTATATTCAGTTGAGGCAGGACCAAGCCCCTCCCCACTGCATCAAGGCTGAGCAAGGTGTCCCACCATAGGTAATGAGCTCCAGAAAGTCAGCTCATGCACCAGGGATAGATCCTGATCCCACTGCCAGGGGCCTCTCAAACAGACCAAGCTACACAACTGTTTCCTGTGTACATAGGACCTAGTCCAGTCCCATGCAGGTGCTATAGCTGTTGGGCTAAAGTTCCTGAATTCCTATGAGTTTGGTTCAGTTGTCTCTGTAGATTTTCCCATCATGATCCCCTTTGCTCATATAATCCCTTTTCCCTCTCTTTGCCTGGACTCCTGGAGTTTGGCCTGGTGCTTGGCTGTGGGTCTCTGCATCTGCTTCTGTCAGTTACTGGATGAAGGCTCTATGATGACAGTTAGGGTATTCAACAATCTGATTACCGGGGTAGGCCAGTTCAGGCACCCTCTCCACTATTGCTGGTAGTCTAATCTGGGGTCGTCCTTGTGAGTTCCTGAGAATTTCCATAGCACCAGGTTTTCTCCCTAACCCCTTAATGTCTCCCTTTATCAAGATGTCTCTTTCATTGCTCTCCCACTCTGTTCTTCCCCCAGCCTGTATCAATATATAAAAATCCATACCAATGTAGAATATTTGAGATTAGTGGTTGTTCAAAAGTAGACTCAACAATTTACACTTTTATCTCATCATTTTTATACTATACCCCCTTTTTCTCTTCAGAAAGAGATCCCTGATTCTAATCTCTTTTGTTCAGCCTTTTCTCTGACCATGACCAATAACAACTTGTAACCAACCTGCCCCCCAAAATGATGACAAACATCTAAAACCCATCAAATGATCCAGCTCTTGGGAATGTGGGTGTTGTGTTCTCTAGACTCTTTCCTGTTTTTGGGGGGCAATGGCATCTTTAGAGGCCCTGAGAAAGTTGGGATAATGTTCAAGTCCCACAACAAGGCAGGGCACCCCTTGAATTTCAACATGAGGCTGACTACACAAGCATACATTCATGCCCACGTATTGCACTTGAATAAGGCTAGTGATTGCTAGAAAAAATTGCTACATCTGATTTTTCTACCAGACAAAGATAGATTTTGAGTTCAAACTCTGTATCTAATTTCTCTTTCCTAGATGTTCACTGCTATATAACCAGAAAATAAGCCACAGGATGAGCTGTCTGAAAACCATGTATTATAGATTGTTGGTTTTACCCAAAGACACTTCGATATAATGTTTCCATAGAACTTCCCTTTTATCATGCTGGCAGAGTAGAATCTTAATCATTGTGTAGTCCCACCCCTTCCTGATAATGCTGAAGAAAATAGGATCCTGAGGGAAAAGCTCCCAGGTTGGTTCATTTCTTGACTTGCTTAATATTTTGCCTCTCCTGGTTCCTAGAGTCCCCATAACTTTTCACTTCCAGACCAGATCAAGTGCAACGTTCCTAGAGCTACCTCAAGGCCATAACAGCATCTGAAGTCTTATCAGCTGCATGAGGGAACTGTTTGATAGGCACTGATGCGCTTGGATCATGTCCTGTACCCATGTAGTAGTCTAGAGAAACATCCCCTCTCTTTGCAAGTCTTCTCTTCTCCCATTCTCTCAAAGTTCTTATTCTTCTTCAACCACTTTAGGCTTTTTACCCAGGTTAGGAGCAACTAACTTCAAACATCGTACATTTTCTCCATATGGGGTAAGAGTGGAAACCTTCTGGAAAAATCTGGAAAAGAAATTGATAACTGGCTAAAAAACTGTGAACCAGAGTAGGTTGAATAATATAAGGGAAAAAAACTCAGCCATTTGTGTTAAGTAACTCTCCTAATCATATGCATTTATGAAAGAATAGCATGTAGGAGAGATAGCACTCTTTCCAACTCAGGTCTTTCTTATTTGTGATCAACTGAATGTTAGTATTAGCTCTGACACGCTGCAAGATTTCTTGTGTATAGGTTTGATGTTTGCAATTTTTGTTGCTGAGATTACTCAAAACAGGTCCTGAGCAGTCTTTGGGGTCAAGTCAGCCTCACTGCTAAGATGTGATGATGAGTATCTATTCTGTGGCACCATACCTAATGATTAAAGATTTAACCTACTCTCTCTGCCTTTTAAAGTAAGAGGTGAGTGTCAGCCCTGACCTCTCAGCACTGTACTAGTCCTAGATGGAAAATAAGTCAAGAAAATACAGATATATTGGAAAAGAGTAAAATGATAGCCACTTCATAATTATCTTAGTAGAAAATTCAAAGGCATTTAAACATAAAATAATAACTCAAAGTTTACCAGAACCAGTGAGTTCATCCATGTCACTAAGAGAAGGCCATTCTAACAACAAACAACCAGATATTGAAATTTTAAAATAACACCATTTGCAATACCATCAAATCCATGGAATATCCAGGGGAAATTGATAAAAGAAATGCGCCTAAGGGCTAGTCACCAACAGCTACAAACTACAAATGAGAGGAATTAAAAGGAACTGAAAAATGGAGCCATGCAAGCATGCTCATACACCCGACATCGTGAAGCTGTTAACTGTTAAGATGCCACCTCACTCAGCCTAACTGAATCATTCAACACAAGCACAATACATAGCAGAATTGGTTTTTTTTTGGTTTTTCGAGACAGGGTTTCTCCGTGTAGCTTTGTGCCTTTCCTGGAACTCGCTTTGTAGACCAGGCTGGCCTTGAACTCACAGAGATCCACCTGCCTCTGCCTCCCGAGTGCTGGGATTAAAGGCGTGCACCATCAATGCCCAGCACAGAATTGCTTTTTCTGACTCTAAAGTTATGTGGTAACTTAGAGACTTAGATAAAGTAAATCTGAGAAAGAGCAAAGATGTAAGAGCCATACCAACACACACACACACACACACACACACACACACACACACACACACA